>CALSBV010012184.1:7285381-7321814 GCA_943590825.1 Bovichtus diacanthus | reverse complement strand
CTCTCTCTCCCTCTCTCTCTCTCCCTCTCTCTCCCTCTCTCTCTCTCTCTCTCTCCCTCCCTCTCTCTCTCTCTGTCTCTCTCTGTCTCTCTCTCCCCCCTCTCTCTCTCCCTCTCTCTCTCTCCCTCCCTCCCTCTCTCTCTCTCCGGGCCATGCCATGATCTCCCCTCTGCCCGCTGTGGCGTTGAAAAGAAACCAGCCCGCACCAAGCTGGCACTCGCAGAGCCCCACATGTCCGTTGGTGCTGCATATTTCAGGTTTGCACCAAACGGAAATAAGAATGAAGATTAAAACAGCCTCTGCAATGAGCATGGCTTCCAAAAAAATGTGTGTTACGTAACTGAAATAGTTATTTGTCTCACTGTGTTACTGAAGCCCAGAAAACACTTTTGCATTTGCATGAGATAACTAAAGAATAGAAGGAATTGAAATTACGACTGCGTGTTAATTATTTATTTATTTATTTTTTTTACAAATTCTCTGTACTCAATGAACATGTTTTCTAGGATTGGTTTGCACAGAGTTGTGCACAGGGAAAATCTTAGTCAGCACAGGATACAGATTGGTCCCCCAGCATGAGAAGGAAAGATCCTTGGCGCTGAGCCATAAATGTATAGTGGTGGAACCAAGGCCTGTTTGGTATCCGCAGCCGCCAAAACTACGGAGCCATTCTGGTTGTGGCCTGTTATTGCCAATAATGTGGTATAAAATCAACAATTACTATTAGGATATCATCTCTCAGCACAAATCTGCAACAATTGGGATAATCGTTAAACTCATTTATCAAGCAAATATACCAAACATTCTCAAAGTTTTGCTGCTTTTCTCTGTTTTATATCATTATAAATTGAATATACTGTATTTGGATTTTGGACTGTTGGTTTAAGATGTCACTAAGGGCTCTGGGCCATTTTTCATTAACCTCTGTTGTTTTAAAAAACAACATTTTTAATCAATAGATTAAAAAACAAAAAACAATCAAGAGATTTATCACTAATGAAAATGATCATCAGTTGCAGCCTGAGACGTATTTGTGGCAGATATTGTCATTGGTCATTTTACCCATTATTGATAATCACACACACGTTTCATGTTAACTCTTGACGAGCATGATCGATAAAAGAAATGTCGTGTATGCCACATCTTTTTTTTTGAATCCTCAAATATTACAGGCAGTACTGCAGGGCTGGACGCTAACCTGCTTTACCCCGAGGGACTCTGAAAGCGCATAGTTCATGACCTCCTTTGCTTTATGGTAAAAAAAGATTAACTATACATTTGTTCAGACATATGCAACTAAAGCTCATATCTCCTGAAACTATAGGCGGCTTAAAGGGGCATGCCACCAATTTAACATATGACGTTTAGTTTACTTGTAATAAAAGGTACTGCCCGGCCTGTGAAAACAGATGTTTTACGAGGATAGATGTACTTATTAAAGATGCCATTGAGTTGCATTATGGGGATGGTAGGATCAAGCATTTTTGACCCATACTAGGGACTAAAAGGCATGAAAGGATGCATTAAGTTTTAAATCTGCCTTTTGTAAGTCCCTCAACTTAAATGAACTGTAATACCAAATGGAGAACTCCTTTAATTACTCTTTAATATCCTCTGTGGCTCTGGAGCTTTTCAGTCCGGCAAAGAAATAAGGATTGACACTAAAACATATTCCACAGGAAGCTTGGTCGTTTGAAATTGCAGTTAAATTTGTAAGATTTACTCATGGACAATATAAATTGTCAGCAGTATGTAGCGTGGTCCTCTTTACTTAGTGAATCAATATACATTTGATTTATAAAGTTAATTTAATTTACATTAATTTGAATAAACCCGAGAATTTTTTTCACTTTTTTCATATTCACCCAAACCAACTTTTTTTCAAAAATAATATCGAGATCTGAAAGGAACCGTGGATTTGGAGAATCGTTACACTCCTACTAAATATATTTGTGTTCGATAAAATCATCACATACCAGGGCCAAACAGTCGGTAATCGAGCCAATATATAACAGGGACTACTTTCTCTCTTTCTCTGATTCCATAGCAGCTCTGGCGGATGAATACATTGTTGCTCATAATATGAATCTATTGTCCCTGCGATAAAAGACACGAACAGCTTCATACTCGAGGTGTTTAATCTCCTTTCTCTGGATAACCTCCCTATGCTGGAAGCGGACAGTCGACCATGGATAGCCTGGAATTCTTTAAATGATAAGAATAAATCCTTGTCACTTTCTAGGATAAAGTGTCATGAAGGGCAATAAGTGTTATCAGTCATACTCTCATTAAAGGAGTCGATGTGGATTGATCACAGCATGTGGGGAAAATTACATTTGCCGAACACAGTGGACTCTCCTCCATCACAACCGTAACTTAACCCTCCATCCATCCCTACAAATGACTAATGTCTCTTTCACACTGCCTTCTTCTGACCCTCATCGCATCACTTCTCCCCCTCCTCCCCCTCCTCCCTCTCCCCCGCCTCTCTAGGTATGCATTTCCATCTCCCGCCTGAGTGTCAGCAGGTGGGCAGTGCAGCGAGCGGCCACAGCGCACACGACTCGTAAAACATAAATGATAAATTAACCATGCAGCCTGTACAAACACGCGGCCAAGGAATCCTCATGAAAATTGCATGGAGACAATCAAATTGAATTGCAGATGAGGACGAGCGCAGCTTTGCGGTACCTGCCCTGGAACTTGAGGGAGGTGGGCTCTGATTTTCTATGAACTAGGACTATGGAGTATGAATTATTGACAACTCTCTCATCTCCCAGAACACTTGAATTCCCAATACACACAGCATTGCCACTGCTCGTTGGTTATTAGCATATGTTTTCAGCAGAGATAATGACAGTGACCAGTGGAAATGATTTCCAACAAGCCTCAATTATTCAATTAACTCGACTGGATAATCACTTTCATTCAGGGTGTGTGAGAATTCAGATAAGAGTTTTGGCTGTGAACTGACCCATATTCACTTTAATCTCTCCCCTCTCTCTGCAGCGCTAGCGTAGTGACTGCTTCGTCGTGATACCACCAGTATCTAGGAAATATCCTGCTAACATTGTTTGTCACATGGCATATGCTCTCTGTCCCCAGCATATGCTGCAACTAGCTCATCATCATAGGCCACAGCACAATAGGAGGGAACAGAAAAGCGTGTTAATAACTGAAAAATAAATCATTATTACAAGTGACATGCAACAAAGACGCAATGACCGCAAGTTTTCCCCGGCTAAACTTGACATGTTGGTGAGAAAAAAACGAAGATGTGATATGATGTGTAATCACTGTGTACTCCATATGAACCCACGTTCAAGTAAAGCAATTTGAGTCACTTCAATGTAATTTCGGAGCCCTCCCTCGGGATGGCCCCGAGGCGGTATATCACCGCAGTGCGGGGGAATCCCTCTGCGAGTTCCTATCCCCCTCCTTCTGCTGCTATAGAATGGTAAAAATAGCCCTGTCCCTTATTGAGAGCAAACACGGGGAGGTGACTGAATTGGGCTTTTTCCTGCAAATGTTGGCCTTCAATATACGGGATAATTACCTCATTGTCTAATATTCTATGATGTATTGCCTCATAACAAGGTAAGAGGGAGAGAGAAAGACAGCTATGGTAAATGTACAAATAAAACATTTTCTCTATTAAAGCCACTGTGGCACTGCAGTACACATTACTGCACACACTCTTCTTTATTCATTTATTGGTGTATATCACATCGTTTCCCCTGACGAATGTGTTTCATTTACACAAAATGTGTTTGTAAGAAATTACTTTTTCATGTAAAACTATTATAAATTGATGGAATCGTCAATTAAATCTGCTATTTTGGACGTTATTTACGCCATTGTTGGGTGTCAGTGTAGGATGAAGTTTTTTTTTTATTGAATGGCCCCAAAAGTGCAAACAACAGATGCAGTTAGAGAAGACGCAGCTTGAGGGGGAAACAGGTTCTAGAGGTCTTCTGAGTAGAAAGCACTAACTCTGGTTTGAGAGTTTGAAAGAGACTGAATAGGTAACAGATGTAAAAAAGAAGCAACCACCGCGCTCCCCGGTGTCGCCGTCGAACGTGACACACCAGAAAAAAAACAGAAAGGCGTTCTCGCCGACTGGCAACAGGGAAAAGAAGTCTATTGCCAATTTTTTGCGGGTTTTCTGTGTTTAAAAAACCTACACATACACGTTTATTTTGAAGGAAAAAGGGTATATCTGTCTGTCTTCAAGTGTTCCTTCATTTCATTGGTGCAGGGCTCTTTACTCTCCTTCTCAAAGCTCATATTATCTGCACCATCCATTACAGTCAGAGGAATCAGACTGTTGATTGATGACCTTTTTTCCAATAACCCCATCATAAATCCAGCTCATAGTTTACCTGCCCCTTTTTATTTGCTTCAACATAATGGCTGCTTGAGTGGAACTGAGAGAAAATATGAGGCGGCCGCCTGTCAACTTCTGATTCCCCAGACTAAGACGTGCAGGGTTTTAAAGGTATACGCAGCTCAGAGCCAGGCTATTGTCTTGATGGGGCTGTAGAGGTAGAATCAGTAGAACGGGCAATCCCGCCTCGAGTCACGCCTCCTCTCGGCTGGTTGGCACTGCAAACCAGGGCCAGGTGCCCGCTCTGCTTACTCGAAATCTTAGGGATCATCACTTCACCCGACAGCGTGCTCTCTCCTGAGGCCAATTACATTCCATCAGGCAGGAAGCCGGATGCCGGATAAAAGACATGAGGGTATATTAAGCCACACTCAGAGCACACAGAAGAGATATGCTCTTTTTTGCATATCTGGAAGCCCTATATACAATCATTAGGGTGACATAGTTTGTGCAATGGCAACATCTGAATCCAATATTTATTATATGCAGTATATGGACGCCTTGGTGCTGGTGTCAGACCAGACTGTGTCACCTGTAACACAAGTCAGCCTGATGTCACTCTGCAGAACGCACACATATATTTAAATAACTCGATGAAGCTACTTCATGGGCTTGTTGTGTTACTGGTGTACTCTAAAGCACAAACCAGGCAGCAGGAACATTTGGAGAAGGAGAGAGAGATCTTTTCACCTCTCCATAATGACAGATTTTTTTTCTTTTTGACACCCACACGCAGCCGTGGGTGTATGGATGACTAGCTTGTTCAGCCTGTTAACTGCAACTACATTCACAGTGCCGACTCTGACCATTTCCCTGTGCGAGCAGAGCTACTTTAGTTGCAATTTAATTTCCCAAAATGATGATGTCTTTCACGAGGCAGGGATAATGGGCTGGGATGAAGGCCTCCATTTCTGCAAGAGGTCATGATAATGAAAACACACCTACACAGGGTGCCCTGATTTTGCACTTAAATGTTCTTAATAGGAGTATTTCAAAACATTTTAAATGCAGGAAAACACTACACTGCAGTAAATACAGTCGATACTTTCATTTCCATCAAACCTCACATTAAACCAATTGTCCAATACCAAAAAAGCCTTTTAAAAACTCCCCTCAATGCACTAACTGACACATTTTTTCATAAATGTACAACTAGTTTCCAAGTAAGTACTGCCTGAGTACACACGTAATCTATTTTGCCTTGCTCTGATCTTGTCCTAGTATGTGTTTCTCATCAGCGGAGGCCCCCGGCACACCACAAACAAACCTCAGAGGTAATTAGTGCGCCTTTCTCAGACGCTTTAGCATCTGCTAGTGCAGGAGCTCGAGCTCCGCGAAGGCGTCAGAGTAGCTGACTTTGTCGACCTGCCCTGCCAGGTGGATTCTTGGAAGAGCCAGATGCCATATTCACTTGCCGTCTTGCGAGCTTGTGAGGTATTTCGATCAGCTCCCACCTCCTCTCTCTGCCTTTCCCTGGACTTCTCACATCTTTCACCCCTTCACTTTCTCTGCTCTTTTCTGTTTCGCTCAGTCACTCAATAAATCTTTAGATCTTATGTTCTCAGAGCCCCTGTATTTCTCCGGTTGAGTGTTATGACAAAGTGGTTTGTGTACAGTCCCTAATAAAGCAATTTACACCTTTGACCTGCAAAGAAAATGGCATCTGAGAACATCTTTGTTTCCAACCCATTCCAAGGATCAACAACTCCTCTCTCTAATACATATTTGCATAAATGCACACATATAATACCTTGTAAGACCTGTGAGAACCTTCTATTGATGCAACATCTTTCAACCTTCGATGCCTAACCTTAACCCTTTGCACTGATTTATCTGCAACTTTGTTCAAGTTCTTTTACTTTAACATTATAACTCACTACCTCCCTTGGAGATTTCCCTATTCTGAACAATTTTGTGAGAAGATCCCTGCTAAAGCTGCAGGACAAGGCCCTTAACTCACAAACGGCAAAAACCTTTGTCCCTCTCCACGCTTGTGTTCTACTATTCTGTTTTTCTCTTCGTATGGGAGAGAGCGTCACATCACATAAAAGTGTTTGGCAGTATTATATTGCAAATCTGTGCTCCTTGTAGAACACGCTGAGTAGGATCCATTCATTTCAGCACAGCAAGCACTACTTGTCAACTTTTAAAACTAGTTTCCCAATTATGCCTGCGGGTCATTCCACTAGGCTGGTGAAGTGAAATTAGTAGCTGAAGTTTTATTGAAATGAATGCAAGATGGAGCCTAACAAAAGAAAAAGAAACGGAGAGAGCAGCATTTATCGGGGCTGTGCTGTTTAGTGCCGTTCAATGGATAAACCATGGCACTGTCGCTGTCAGGACAAAAGCACTCATTATCAATTTCCCACTGGAGAAATCCCCCGTGCTAAAGCTGCAGACGGTCCCAGCATTGGATGAAAAGCATCCACCAAATGTCAAACGCTGGTGAGAAAATAACAAACAGCTTGAACAGTCTTGTTTTGGCTTCAACACTGGATCACAGCCACGGATTGTTCATCTAACAGGCACAGATGCATGGATGCACACGTATACAGTCCCCCGGTGCACTGGTGGCAATGAGAAATAGACCTCATTAATTATCAATTTAAGTGTGATCTCAGCTGATTCTCTGGCCTTCACTCGCTTGGCTTGCTAGCTAATGTTAGCAACCAAACTGTTGACAAACAAAGCTTATAGCATGGATGAAAAATGACTTTAATGATTCATTCAAATGTATTTTTAAATCATTTCTTTGTCTATCGACTGGTCGATTCGTCCACTTATCGTCGCAGCGCTACATATAAAACAGACTTGAATAAGATGAAATATGAAGATCAAGGGTCACAGAACATAAGATCAGAAGGATAAAGAAAGACTGATACAATCATAACAATAATATATGATATGATAATAAATGTCAGTAAAGAGTGAAAATGCCAAGTTTATGTCTTCAATGGATGTTTGTTACGTAAAAAAACCATCACCGATCATTTAAGACAGCAAATCCTCTTGAAATCACTTGAAAAATGTAAATCTGTGCAGCAATTCTTTTTCCCACAAAACATATTTGGCTAAACAAATAGTATATAAATGTCATTTCTAGGAGTTGATTTGGGCGTGTGTTGAAATGACAGGGAGCTCTTGTTTTAACCCCTGAACACTGGAAAGAGGCTTGGAAGTCACCTGCTGAAGAAACTATTGAGTCACTACTATTGATCAACACACACACACACACACACACACACACACACACACACACCTCCCACCTGATAAATAATGATAATTTTCTTCTAATATGGTGCTTAAGTAGATCTGCTCAATAACGATCAGACATTATGGGATATGATGCTCTGTTCACAATCATATAGAGGTCAAGGTGTAAACAGCTGCATCCCTGGCTGACCTGAGTTTGACTTCTTCGTGACTTTATTGTCAGCCATCGGCCATAATAATAAATGTAATAATGGTAACAGCCAGGCTAAGGCTGATGAAAGATGTCAGAGCAAAAGTGTTGATCTGGAATCAGCGATTGCGGTTTGTGGGTTTCAGACCCTGTGCCCAAACAATTTCCACCTGGACAGGCCATTAAATGTGGGCTTAAAAATCACATCTTTCTGCAAAAGAATTGAAAACATGGCCAATGGGGCGAGACAGTGTCACTTGTTTCCAATGCAATGTGGGTCTGCTATTTTAAGATACAATAGCCTGAAGTGACTTTCCTGCATGTGGGGACACGTGTCAACACGGGCCGAACTGCATCAAACTCACAATTGAGCAAATCCAATCAGAGTTCGCTGCGAGCTCTCTGCTCGTGGAGCCTCATGGGAGGACACTCCTGAAACACGGAGGTTAACAAGCAGCAGTTTCTTCTGGCTGGGATTAAAAAAAAAACAAAAAAAAACACTTAAAGAGTGGAGAGTCCAACATTACCAGAGCATGTTTTCCTCACTCTGGGTCCAGCATTGTATGTGGACTGTATTGATTGCCAAACCACTGTTGCAGCTCTAATCTTTCCTCTAAGTGAGCTACTGTCTGAGGATCAGCATTGCCGGGAGCTGCATTATGTTTATTTTTTACACCCGGGCTCAGAGGTTCTGTGTATATAAGGTAACACTGTGTGCAGTGTGTGAGACAAAGATGTCTTACTGCTTACAGGAAACCCAGCCCATCCATCTCAGCATCACATAATGGCTTGAGAGGGAGAAAAAAAACTGGATTTACATCAGCACTTCCTAGGAAATCATGCTGTGTGAGTGCCAATGTACAGAGGCAGCAGGACTGCATGTATTATGCGGTCGAGTAAACACAGAGAAACATTCACTCACCATGTTGACTTCTGACACCATGTCTATGCTGGCCACGTCTATGCTCATCCCGACTGCAACAGGGGCCCCTGGAAGAGGTTAAACAGCAGGATATGTATATAGGCCTACACCTCTACACCTGACCACAACACTGTGAATGGCGCCAAAAATAAAGCTGAAGGGGGATTTGATGGAGGTAAACACGGCACATACCTCCAAAGTCCGGCCTCAGTCGGATATCATATCCCTTCAGTAGTTTATCCACCGTCTCCTTCACGAAAGACATGTTGCCCGGTTCATTGACGCTGGAATGACAGCAGAAAACAAGAGGGGGGACATCACCTTGACTCTTGTGTCAATCAGCCTGGGCCATAACCTTGACTTCCCACAGAATGACAAAAGCACTCACCTTTTTGCGCAACACACAATCGAACCGACAACCAGTGCGGACAAGACGCGAAATTGACGGACCCTGTGCAAAGCAATCATCACCCTTTTTTCTGTTTTTCTGTTTTTTTTTTTTTCTTGTTGTTTACAAGCACAACAACAGCAACAGTCGAGACGGTTCCGGACGCTCTTTCAAATCAGAGTAAATCCATTGATTGCCCGAGAGGAGAAAGTCGACTGAGGAGAGGGGTAAAAGTCAGCAGCTTGCTGAGGATGGAGTCAGATATGAAATATGGGCAGACATCGCCTCCCCGGCATGAAACACTGGCTCCGCTTGTCTTTGCCGTCTCTGACTGTGCAAGAAAAGAGGCTCTTACATTCAGGATCTGAAGCGCATATTGATGAGGAGGGTGTACAGGGATGCTGCTGCTGGTGGCGGTGAAGGCACTCGGCTTGTTCAAATGAGAGACGAAGCCCAACACTTACACACTGTAAAAAAAAACAACCTACCAGTAGCTTTTATTTTTTTTAATATGTGTGGGGGGGAAATATCCTCAGATTTCTTTCTTTCTAATACAGATTAATTTGTGTCCAATCCAACTGTTCTTTTTTTAAAATTTGTATTAAACTGCCAATGAGTCCTCTGTTTATTTTAAGTGTTGGAAAATTGCTTGGATGTGTATTTAAAGGGTCCCATTAGTGTTTTAGCAGTACACTTTTATTGAATTGTGGGACTCACAAGAAACAGATAAAAAAAAAGAAGGGTCCAAATCAGCAGCAGAGGCCGAGATATTCTAACTTTTAGTCCCGATAATATGCGTCAATCCAATACACTGGATCCTACAATTCCCATAATGCAACTCAGTAGCATCTTTAAATTTAACCCTCCCTGAAAGGTGAATAACCAGGTCTTTCAAATTTATATTATTTAAAGTTGACTTTTTCGGTAAACAATTTGAAGTCTCAAGCCCAATTCAAGATAACCCAGATGACATCACCAGCGTTATTTCTAATTACATCATGAGGGTATTTTTTTATATTTTGAAAGCCAAAGAGAAAATTATACTTCTGTTTATAGGGCTGAGACATCCCTGTGACAACTTGTGTAAAACCACTGCAGTTCCCTTTTAAATATTCTTTTTCCTTTTATTTCAAGATTATATTCTACCTTGCTTTATACTTTTTTTTAGGAGAAGAAATTACTGAACCAAGCTAAAAGAGTAGATTTTAATCAATTAATTTTTCCTCACAAAGTAATACATTTTAGGACTCAATATTACAAAAAAATCTCCTTGTTAAGACGGACATTTTTTACAGTGCTCCTCACTCCATCTGCGCCAATCCCCTTCCCCTGTGTTTCCTATAAAAATGGCGGGACCCGAACCATGTCGAGCGGAGACAGGCTGTACTTATCAACCTATTAATCGATGCTTGTGATTGATTAGCTTGTTAATCGCCTATAATGGCCCGTTTTCCTCATCTAAAATGTAGGTCTCTACCATTGATGATTTAGGTTGAGAAATACTGAAATCGCCAGACATTCCGTGTGATAATTAAGACCACGTGCGTGCGCGCGCGACAGGCACAGTTGGATAATTTCATTAATAAAAAATGATGTGTCTGTATGTGTTGTTGTGACATTTCCTACCTCGTGTCATAGATGGCGAACAACTTCTTGTTCCCGTCAACAGCATTCCTGGAAGAAAAGGGCGATGACATCATTAATGATAAAATAGCTTTTATCACTTAAATCACAACCATTTACATAAACAAACATCTATTATTTGGAAACATTTATTCTTCCTATTATAAGGTTATGTTTTCATGGCTTTTAATCTACATTTCAGGAGTTTATTAACCCTAAAAGGTGGATTGTTGGTGGTTTAACCCTTCTTGATATGTTGTGTGGGTTAACTGATCTGGTCTCTATTCTTCTGTTTCTTCATAGGTGTGTAGCCTGCAGTAAAGCAGGGACATACAACAGTGGGATGCCTGCAGGGCAAAAATATTGAAAGACAGTCGATTTCCTCTGGGAGACCCCCTCGCCCCCACCTTCTCATCTGCACACACACCTCTCCACCCCCACCCCCCCTTCCCTCACACATTTGTCCACTCGGTCCTCCCTCTGCATGAGCTGTCTGTGGTGCTGAAATCAGCCTCCTGCAGGGACACACCATGGATGTAAACTGGTGTTATGTCCCCGCTGCACAGACTGCACCTCCAGACGGATTAGGCAAAGTGGAGGGATGTTAAATATCAGACACTAATTATACCGTCTACGAAACATGGAACTCGGCTACCCTCTTATGGCAACCGTCAGGATGATAACGACTTTGGTTTGGGACTTTATTTTGAAGAGGACATGCATTGGAACAGGTTGTTTTGACGGTACCTACAGTATCCACATTCATGATGAATTAAATTAAAACAAATACTGAGTTGGCTTAAGTTTCTAGTTGGTTTTGTATTAATGAAATAATACAAAACCAACTTTAATTCACTCGGAACTATGGATGTATTAACTCCGATGAAATAGGTGTTTTCTTCCTACATGACACTTCACGGACACCGTAAAAAACAAACAAGCAGCAGCAGTTTATTTAACCTCAGATCTCTCTGGGGCTGCCTGTAACGTGGGGATGCTTCTGCAGTTGGCAGGTTGGTAACTTTAGTCTTTGTAGAAAATGTGTAGAGTTTAGCTCAGCTAATTAGAGACATTAGAAACAAGAGTGCGTGAATACTAGCTAGTTAGCTAGCAGAGAAGTCTAAACCATTAAAAGTATTCCATCATTGGTTGATATAGTAAATAGTTAGCTTAAAATAATGAATAACAGTTGAATAGTTAGCTTAAAATAATGAATAACAGTTGAAATAGTTAGCTTAAAGTAATGAATAAACAGTTGAATAGTTAGCTTAAAGTAATGAATAACAGTTGAATAGTTAGCTTAAAATAATGAATAACAGTTGAATAGTTAGCTTAAAATAATGAATAACAGTTGAACAGTTAGCTTAAAATAGTGAATAACAGTTGGAATACGTAACTAAGTAACGTTAATTATTAAACGGTTGAAGTAGTTAGCATAACTAAAAGTAACAAATAAATGGTTGAAAAAGCTTAAAATAATTGATAAATGGTTAAAATAGTTAGCTAAAAGTAGGCTAATTGATAACTTGTTGAAATACATAACGTTAGCTGAACTTAATGTCGGTTGCCTAACGTTAAATAGTTGACATAAGATAATTAATGGATAAATAAATGAAACGGCTAGAAACAGTTGAAACAGGGAGCTAAACATAACGGATAATTAGTAGAAAAACATGCATCAGCTAAATGGTTGAAAGGTAAAAGTATTTAGCGGTTAAAAAACGTAGCTAAAAGTCATGGAAAATGGTTGAAATACAACTAAACCCTCATGGATAAATGGTTAAAAGAAACCCAAACTCATAAATAAATGGTTCAAATGTCCTGTTTTGCCACTCCAAGTGGTAGAAATACAAATACAATTGACCAAAACGACCTAAACATTAGTTAAATGGTGATAAAACATGATCAGAAAACAGAACTACTTCCGCCGGCAAGAAATTGGGTTACGTTACATATTATGTCTTTGTATTATTGATAGTGTTAGATAACATCCCATTTAAAATCAGTTAAAATGAGCACATTTGGAGCATGGCAGGTGGTGGTGATTTGACTTAATGTGACGGGGATGACAACAAGCTACTTTAATTGCCTCACTTATAGATAAAGCTTCATGTTGTCAGTTGAATTCAGCGATAAGGTTTAATAACCCGCACCTGATTTTGTTAACATCTGACCCCCCCAGTTGCACTGGCAGCGTGCCTCCTCCTCCCAACCCACCAATGGGCAGCACCTATTATAAAATGATTAGCCTCTGTTGCAGCACTTCATTCTCTCGCACCGACAGTAGGCGGTATAGCAAAAGAGACGGAAAAAAATGTGGAGTGAATCCAGTCTCCTCCGAGGCTGGCGGATAAGACCGAGGAGGCAGCCCGTGTGATGCTGCTGCTGCCGCTGCTGCTGCTGCAACACCTCTGGAGGCGATGCAGGAGACGCGGTGCAGCAGGCACTAAAGGAGGAAGGCGGTGTAGCCTATAGGAGGAGAAGACCAGACAGACTACTACAACACCGCCTGATGGGGAACCGCTGACTGACTGAGAGAAAGAGAGAGCGAGAGAGAGAGAGAGAGAGAGAGAGAGAGAGCAGAAACAGCCCATGGTGGAGAAGCTAAGGAGAAGAAGGAGGGGAGACAAGCACGGGGATTAGGTGATTGAACCCGTGATCGCCCAGTTTCAACACCACCGACGGAGACCCCCAGCCACCAGTCGCTGTTTTGGGGGAAAAGCCGATAACATATGGTGATGGATCTGCATTCAGGTAGCCCCCTTTCCCCCCCCTCTGGCTTTTTTATTTTAATTAGACACAGCATGGCAAACGGGAATAGGAATGCGATTCATATTTTTGGTGATGGAGAGAGTGGAAAAAGGTGATGGTGGAGGAGAGGAGTGGGGAAGGGGAAGGTGGGGGGCTAGCCCGTTTGAATTGTAATGCGCTGGATTCAAACGCAGTGGGAGCTTTACACAATGGGGATCACACTGCAGAAAACAATATCCTTATTTGTATGTATTTTTTTGTTATGATATCCAAGCATTTATAGTGTCTGTAAGGATTGTGAGTTAGATGTTTTGCATGTTAAAGAGTTAAAGCCTTATTGAGCAGAGGTTGTCCCACCGCTTGATTTAGTGATTCCTGTAATGGTCTGCCTCTGTATGCAGGAGTTTCTTTGTGTGAGTTGGGGCACCTTATTAGGATTGTTATACCTTTTAAGTAAATCATATTTAGAGGACAGTGGGACACCATTATTCTTTTAGCGGTATTTGGAGCTTTTCTGATGCAGTTATGTTTTTTTTTTTTGTCTCTTTCTGTATGTGGATGTGTTACAGCTATTAACAACAAAGTGAGCAGAATTTCAGTCATGGCGAGGCTTGTCCTTTCCCTCCTGCTCCTGTGTGGATGCCAAAATAGGTAAACTAAGAGCTAAACATATGTGAAGCTGAAAAAGTCTGGTTGTTACAGAATGTCATGCTTTAAAAGTGGAATGCTATTTACCTGCTAAATAAAGCTACTTTAAGAATGTAGCTTTGATGGTCTTATTATAAAAGCAAAATGTCTTAAAGTTGCCATTTGCTGGATAATGTTCAATCATAAGTTGATGTGTTTTTGCTCCATCTAGTTGTATAAATGCCTCGATTGTATATTTATATATAAACATATTTGCTGATGTTTCCTGCCAGCTCTGCCCTCCTCTCTTGATCGCATATACGATCTGCACTCTGCTACATCGCTGCTTAAGTGGCTGTCCTGCACTCAAGAAAAGCGAAAAAGATCTTTGGGCGATGCTGTCAGTAAATCACTGGAATAGTCACCTATCATCTGAGTAGATCAATGGCTTTGAGATAAAATGTTGAAATCCAGCTTGTAACCTTCTTCTGTGTCTTTCTGTGGTAAATCCTGTGCATGAACACAGTGTTCTTTGTAAAATAAAAATTAATTTTCTCGCCACAGAGAATGTGCTCTTCCCTGAGACACAACGTCTCGCTTCTTGCCATATTTAGCAGGGGAACTCATTTGTTTATATTTGGATCACATGTCAAAGCCTTAATTATCTCTACTGGTAGTTGTAAGCAGTACTTATGTTCAATAATGAATAACAACAAGACTGTCCTTAATGTGGCGAGCTAATTAATCACAATAACCGTGTCATGTTTGACGTCCTGCAGATTAACCAACGCCAGGATGTTGTTTCTCCCCAGAGTTTCTTTACTCATGTTCCCTTGTTTCCTCTCCTCTCCTAGTCTCTGCCTGTCCTCCTCAGAGGCTCAGAAGGAGGCGGCCGCCAACGACAACAGTACAGTTTTCACCAGGATCCTAGACGGGCTCCTTGACGGTTATGACAACAGGCTCCGGCCAGGCCTCGGAGGTTTGCTGGGGATCTTATTTTAGCACAATTCAGAGCCTTTTTATTTGAAAACAACCCAATAACCTTACGTTCTAGTACCATAAAGCCACAGTCGAGCCTGCCAGCATGCAAACCTAACCCGCTAACCTAGACTCTACTGTGGGAGGCCCCCTTCCCCGCTGTGATTTCATGCACCGATTCATAGGAAATTGCTGGGAGACTGGCAGATACAAGGGTAGAAACTGTGTGAGCAGATGTGGAATTTTGCTCCCATGTCAGCTAAGGTGAACGCACACACATGTCAGATGCTGTGTTTCTTTCTGATCTGTGGCGAGGATCATGTATGCATGCATGAATGCATGTCTTTTCTTGTACGGCGCCATGGTAGGTAGAATAAATCAATCAGGCCTTCTTCAACAGAGCTGGAATTTAATGTTGCTAAGGTGTTTTATTCACGTTCTTCACCCTGGCAACAGGAGATAACCTTGAGAGCAGACAAATTGCCATTCAAAGGTGGAAATTTATTTTTCACTGAAATAAAAAGCTTTTCATTTTTCATTTTCGCCATCCCTACCTTCTCGTTCTCTAATGGCGTGGCACTTGCGCCATTTATTCCACTGATTTTTCCGACCAGCTCTTTATTTTGTCATCATGACATCGGTCCACATTACAATTTGTTCCCCATGTACATACAGTGCTTGTACCATAATGGGAAAAAACTAGGCTTTTTAATGCAGAATGCCTGATGTGTCATGGCAAAAGCCTGCTCTCACATCCTGGTAACGGTTGCTACCCTTGACAAGAGGGCCTATAAATACATACCAGAAAAACATTCAGGCCTTCATTCAGCATTCAACAAGTTGCTCTCCACAGCCCGGCAGGACCACATCTCTAAGCATAGGGGAGATTGTGTTGGCTTTGCTTGTACAAATGACAGAAATAATGTGCTAACTTTTTCACATCATCTTCAGAAGAAATGCATTGTGAGGGAATATCATGGAAATACTGAGAAACAACAGGTTTATTCGGTATAGCTGCCATTTAACTGATGACATATGATGGATTTAATTGCTCAATATCTTAATAATATCTTTTAATTTGACCAAGTTATAAGAAACCAATTGTTCCTTCAAGTGGTTATATTTTTCTTGGTGTAAAAGCCTATGAAACCTGAGCTGCAACTATTAGTCAATTAGTGGATCGGCAGACAATGAATAAACAATTCTGTTAAATGTTAAAGTCATTTTTTATGAAAAAAAGAAAGAAAATGATCTGATTGAGCTACTCTGATGTAAAGCTTTTTTTTCTTTTTTTATATTATTGTAAATTGAATATATTTGGGTTGTGGAATGTTAGTCAGACAAAAAGACATTTGAAGGCATCACAATGGACCTTTGTCACTACTTTCTTGCATTTTATAGATTAATCGATGTTGAAACTAATCATTAGTTGCGGCCTCTGAGCCGTGAAAATACAGACATTTTATGTGGCCGTGGTCAGGGAAGAGCACCCCAAATATCAGGGGAAGACATTGCCTTGCAGATGGCTAATAAACCCCAAAATCTGTCCTATACTGCTCCACTTAAAATTCAGTTTAATTATGCTTTTCACTGCCTTTTTATGACCTCTCCACAACATTCTCACTTGTGCTCTCTCAACAGAGAACGTCACAGAGATCACGACGAATATCTTTGTCACCAGCTTTGGCCCGGTGTCTGACACGGAGATGGTGAGTTCATCTGCAGCAAACACCGTAGATTCACAGAGATCGGCTGAGCTGGGCAAACACACACAAACATGATTCCAATGCCCACCCAGGCTACTGTAGGGTATTTTTAGATCGAAACATATATTTACATTTCATGAGACTGGTACTGATCATGCTGTTCCCTGGATGTACACTGGTCCTCTTTTTGTCTTTGAAGATTGGTTCTTTTTTTCTGGTTTCTTGTAAATGAGATGAAATTTATGTGGATGACATTTTACATTTAATGCATCGTGGCTGGCCCATTCCAACTTGTTCATCCCTTTATTAATCCATTCTCTTATGAACTATAAGGTTCCACTTGGATAGTATTAAATCTCCTTTTTCATAACATCTTCTATTACACCCTGCCATATCCCTGGCACACTTTGACACAGCAGTTGCCACTTTCCTATAATCGACTTGAAAAAGGTATTGACAAGGGCGCATTAATGATTAAGGAAATGTGGCAAGAGACTTGAATGGTTTTGCGGTCCATAAAAGCTTTTATGTCAGCGTCATTATTCTGCGGGATGGAGTTTTCGTTTCTTGCTCATTTGTTGTTGTTTTTCTAGCTTGAAGGGGGTCTATATTTCACACATGAGCACATTCATGATGGATTTCTACAATGTTTGATCACCATATCTGCTAAATCTTAGTGGATTTATGAAGGCATAAAGGAGGAGCTACTGTCATAGTGAGCACAATGTTGGACCATTTTGTGCTGATTGACAATTGACTGCAAAAAAGCAACTTAAATGAGCTTTTCTGTCTTAATGTACTTATTTCTAACTCTGAAATGAGACACGAAAATGCAGAAAAAGCACCATTAGGGAGGAAAATGATGCTGCAACAGAAACTGAGACTCTACATAACTCTAAAGTCTTGTTTTGGGTAAACACACACCAGACGAAATGATGCTCTGAAACTTGAGAGTGAAATAGACTCCATCCAGAAGAAGATCTTTAGCCTTTGGCACCCCTTCAGCATGTTTTGAGATAAAATGATCAGAGAGCAGACAGATTGGTAAACATGTGCATGAGCAGTGTGCATCACATTGCATGGCTTCTGGGTCCTAACAGTTAACCTTTACTACTATTTTGGGGCTCATATTTCGAGTAGAACTTTCTGAAACCTTTCTTTTGCTTTTGTCTCAGGAATATACCATCGACGTCTTCTTCCGTCAGAGCTGGAAGGACGAGCGTCTGTGCTTCAAAGGGCCCATGGAGATGCTGCCGTTAAACAACCTGCTGGCCAGCAACATCTGGACCCCCGATACCTTCTTCCTTAATGGCAAGAAGTCTATTGCTCATAACATGACAACGCCCAACAAGCTGCTGAGGCTGAAGGATGACGGCACTTTGCTTTACACTATGAGGTAGCTACGAACACGCTTCTCCTACTCAATCTATTCACAAAAAGCAGGTGTAGTCTTTTGCCTTTTAAGTTTTGCACCTGAGCTATGAATAATTATGAACACCTTTGGTATGCAAGGTTGTTGGCTTTTGTTGCTTTTACAGATTTCATTCATTTCAAATATGTTGCTAACCTTAGAGAAGTACTGAGGTATAAGGTGCAGTGTTTCTATGCTAGTATCGAGTTTCAAAAGATCCTTAAATTAATGGAGGAAACCTCCAATTTATGTGCCCTACAGCCTTTCCTGGAGGTTAGTAAAGAGAAGGTTTTTTAAGAGTGCATAGAAATGAAAAAAAAAAACAGCTACCAAGGCCAACATAATTCACAATACAGCTTTGAACTCAGAGAGAAAATACAGAGCGAGAAGCCCTCAGTGTGTGACTCAGACTGTAGGAGAATAGTGTCACCCAGTGGCCAAGCACAGGCATTTGTCCTGGAAAAGTCTGTATTAAAGTAAGAGCAAATGTTGCAAGTATTTCCTTAATTCTTGTATTTCTTCTAATTATTTTTGTTTTTGTTTTTTAACTTGCATTGAGACGTTCATGAGACATTATGAAAAATTAATACCAGAGTGAAGTGTCTCTTTAAATGTAGGGTTTTGAGAAGAAACTGCAGAGGGAGATCATCCATTATGAAAAGCAGCCTCATTGTGAACTATAGTTTTTGGCAGTAATGTAGTGAACTATAGTTTTTGGCCGTGATGTAGTGAACTATAGTTTTTGGCAGTAGTGGTAAATTAGAAAGAAAGAGGCAGATGGTGAGGACTCTTAACTACACCACCAGTATTAACAACTTAAAAAGCTTTAAAAATTAGAAAAGAATGATGTTACATCGAGACGTGATCCCTGCTCTCTGATGTACAAATTGTTGTTTTTGTTTAGTAGAACAGCAGTGTAACCACCAGGACTCACTGTGACCTTTTCACCAGAGAATTAGAATAATTCTGTGCTTATCCTCAGGAGTTACTGTAGCTGCAGGACTTAAGAGTGACTGTATCACGGATGAGAGCACTCTATCTGATACCAGTAACACCCACAGGGAGAATAATGCTGGATGGAGGACAGATTATCCATATGCAACCACCCTGACATATATACATATCTAAAGAGGTGCGCACTTATAGTCACCTCTTTGTCCCATGCGTCCAACACACACATGGACACACACAGTGTCAAACACGTCTTCTGCACTAATCAGTTATGGTGCCGCTCAACTTTGACCTTAAGGCTTAACAAGTGAGGGATTGCGTGAATGTGTGTGCGTTCATTTCCATATGTGTCATTTTATGGAAATCTATGCATACATGTATTTATGTCAGAATGCAAAAATGTGTACATGCGTGTGCATGAGAGAAAGAGAAAGAAAGAGCTAGTGTTTCCATAATCTAAAAATGGCATCACATTCCCTGCCACAGTTGAAATGAAGCAGCAGTAGGTTGCTTTTAATCGTCTAATTGTTACAGTGCTGTGCTTGTCATTACCAGCAGAGCTTAACCACAGGGAGCACTGGTTTCATTTCCTGTATAAACACACACTAACACACTAACACACGCATACACACAGGCCATCTGGGTACTTGCAGGTTACAGCTAACTCAACAACAGCTTTTTTTGTTTCTCTAAATGCCTTTTTGTATTGTATGTTATTCCATTTTTCAGATTGTTATCAAAAGAATAAGGAAAAAACTGATTATTTAGAGCAAAAAATCAAATTAAAATCTAATTTCATACCATAACTGTAGTTAAAAATTATTTACTCGTATATACAGTATGTATAATATTTTTTATATTTAAAAATTTTTTTTTTTGCGCACACATAAGACTGCATAAAATCCAGAAGAAAAAAAAAAAAAAAAAAGGAAACGTGTCAGGAGAGGTCAAGAAGTCACGGGCTTATACAATGGACATCCATTCAATTTAAAGTGAAAAAAAGATAAAATACAACCAAGACAACGAGAAGCACACGAAATGAGCAGAAAAACTACCAGTAACCAATAAAAAACAAGGAAATTCATGAAAAACTATACGGGGAAGAAGAAGAAGGTGAAGATGACCAACCTGTCTAATATTATATGAATGAATTTGGGAATTCAATTTGAAGAAGTTGCAAAACAATGATGGTAGAGAAAAAGCAGAGAACATATATATTTATAAATGTTCAATATAGATTTATTTGAGCCGATAAAAGGTGATTAACTGTATTACACAAATATAACAATCCACCCTTAGTAAATGGAAAAACCTTTGGGTACTGTAAGCACATACTTTTTTTTTTTTCATAGCAGTAGCACCCATTATATAGAGTATACATTATATCCCCATAAGACTTGGACAATCCATCCAAGTAAGCAGAGGCACAGACATACATGTCACATTACAGACATTATATCCTCTCACACACGCACGCACAGGAGCGGTTGGGTTTATGGAGCAAATTTTAATGCATTTGTCTCTGTGAATAATTCATAAAATGCCCCTTTTCACAACCCTCCGCAAGCTTAATGCATATGGAGCTTGATGGCAGTCCATTACAGTTGGATAGTGGGTTGCAACATATACAGCTTCATCAGCTGGTTTGAAATCTCTAGATTGCCACGGAGTGAGTGCATTACACACCATTATCATTAGGTACAGTTGATTTGCCATTCTCAATTATGCTCCTCGTGTTGCCTTCTATGTAGTCATTTGAATGTGCTACCATACGGATCATCTGTATGAATTATAATGACAGTTTCCTATTCCTATTCATTTATAACATTTTTTTTTTTTTTCTTCACACCTTGGATATATTATATAACCCCAACTCCCATGAGATCGATTGTATGAGATACAAGTTGGGAGCGTGTTCAAAATGTGCTTGTTAGTGTGAAAAGACAGATGGTGCAGCATGGTGGCCCAGGGTTTAATACAGCATAAAGCTCCTGGACTCAAAACTCAGCTCTTTCTGTTTTGTCCTGTCGTCAAAGTTCTCGACTTTTCTGCAAGGTCATGCGTATAGGAAACCTTAGATTTCCCACAAGTGTGAAGGTGCGTATGTGGGTTTGTTTTCCCTGTGATGAACTGCTTTTCACTGAACAGAATCATTGGACTCAGAGTCCACTGACAAAATCAGTAACGATACCTTGCTTATTGATATTGTGTTTGGTTTATCCAAACTAATCAAAGTCACACAATAACAAAAAACAAACTAACCGATCGAGGCAGTGATAGGACCAGCAACTCCCGTGTTCTGCGAGGTAAAATTACTGGTATGGTGGCTTTGTAGAGAGCATAGATAACGGCTTCAACCCCACTTCAAAAAAATCCGAACTATCCCTTTAATGGGACAGATTTTCTGGCACAAATCATACCCCAAATTAAAAGCAACTATCTTTACAGGCATCCCTGCTAATGGGGCAAGGCCACATGAATAATTAGGACATGGTATAATAGCCAACAGTCATGTTCTCATTTATTTATCCCAAAGACACTCTTTCCTCATACACAATCCTTCAGCTGTTTTAGACACAATAATGCAATTGAATAATCCTGCACTGATGTGGAAAGCAAGCTGAGCCCCCAGTCAACTCTGTAGGGACCAGAGGTGGCCTCTTATCCCACTTTGCTATGCTTCGCTCACTTTAACGATATAATTGGGAAACCTCCTGCGGTAGATACACACATCCAGGAGGTTTTGGAGCTTTGAAAGAGCATGACCCAAGAGGATTTCGCCACGTCTTGGTTACACAGTTGTCATCAAGATTACAATACAGATCAGTGAAGGAAAAATACAGATCTTCTTCTGTAGCTAATGTTGAGGAGCCTGAATGGTTAAAGCAGCAAACAAAAGCCTTTAATGTCGTAAACATTGTTGTTTACGTGTTTTTGTGCACTGACAACACCACTTAATTTCCCTTCATCCAGCCCATTAAGTTCAGTGAATCCACCATCATATCACTGTATTACTGTTTATCATCATGAAAAGAGCAAGAATACCCAAAGGGACTTGATTCAATCTAGGGCAGATATATATATATTTAAAAAAAAAAAGAATTATGATGTTTGTATGCTTGGTTTGTGTGCTTGATTCACTTAATCGTGTGGTTCTTTCAGGACACTGACAGAGGCAACATGGCATCTGAAATCATAACATGTCTTGAATGATTGGGAGAACATTTCATTTGAAAAGCTATTGGCGTGCATGTGAATGATTAAATACAATGAGGCAGGAGTTAGAATTCACCTCAAGTCCTTATCTATTCAAATTGTGTCCATTAGGAGATAGAGCCAAGACTCAAATCTGACTGAAATGAGAAATGACTCGCATGAGAGGTTGTCCCAGGGGGTCATTTAGAAGAGGTTCCCTATCTTTTATTGCAAGACAAATAACACAGAAACTCTGTGACCACCAGGTGGTAGTATTGCCACTGTAATACTAGAGATGTTGAGAGAGGGCGATACTGCACTTGCAAGTGTCAAACTGTACTGTACATTTTACTGCTATGAGAAAAAAAACTCTCTCTTCTAAGTTTATGTCCTTTTTTAGATTCTCTCACTGCACAGATAGTAAAGCTGTGACCTTCCCTCTAATTCTTTTTTCTACCCTGTAATTTTAGTGATTCAGCAATTGTAGCTGTTCCTGTAATTGCACGGTGCTCCGTACAAAATGCCTAATAAATAAATAAAATACCAAAGGTGGTGACTGCTAAAGTGAGACTATGGTACATGGTTAACAGGTGTATTGTATGTGTTTCGCCTTAGACTGACCATATCAGCAGAATGCCCCATGCAGCTGGAGGATTTCCCCATGGATGCACACGCCTGCCCTCTCAAGTTTGGCAGCTGTGAGTAAACTCTCCTCTGAATGTCTACTTTTATATTCATCTCGTCTTTCACGATCTGCTAATTCCAGCTATTGTGATGTACAATGGCGATAATCAGGGCAACGCAAAAGGCTATACAAAAGTTGAATCTAAATTTAGAGAACAATAAGGAATCGTTTTGGCTAATTGATAGAATGCTGCTGCAGAGAGTCGGTACAAAAGTCATTATCTACTTGCTGACTTTGCTTTCCTTACATTAAACTGTCAAGTTGTCAAGACTGTAACTTTTACTGAACAGCATCCACTGCAAGCGACAACTATGGTATAATGCAAAACTACTCTTTATCATTTAGCTACAACGATAAGCTATAAATAATGTGCATCACAGTGCAACATTTTAGTTTATTTTACTTATAATTTAAGTTTACTAACATTAGCCACCATAAGCCAGAAACAGCAAAACCGCTGAGTGCATTGAAGGAGCAATGCTGCGTTTTACTGCTTATGAATTCAACTTATGTACGTATAATATGTATATTAAGAGGACTGTGATATCTTTAGGGCTGTACCGAATAGTTTGAAGCTTCATTCATAACATTGACATTTAAATTCTTAATCAACATTTGAATGCTGTGCAGCTTCTTTTTTTCCGCTTGTGTATTCATTCTGTTTGAACACTGTATTTCTGCACGTTTGCAGATAAAGATTTGTCCACAATATTATTAGTTTTATACTATTTGTAGAAATTAGATTCCAGTGGTGCATAGGATTGTTTCTGACATTTGTGATCCAAACAATTAAATTTCTCCAAAGCGTTGATAAGTCTAAAAGCCAAAATTTATTAAAAAGAAAGTTAAAAAATAGATTATAATTATTAATTATTTACAAACTTTCACAACTTGTTTTTATCTAACAATAAAAACCTGTTGCTCTCCTTCTCGCCTCACAGAAAGGGAGGCACGCATAACTAAAGTTAAATTCATTAAAGGAATTTTATTTAATTTTGAGTAACTCATTTACTCCGATGAATCTCTTTATTCAAATTGAGGATTTTATTTGACTTGTGTTATTTTTCAATTTATTTTCAATCATCAAAACAAGAATTGTAAGTGTCATGAAATACAGGAACATTGGTTTTAATGTTTCGATAAAGCAAAGCCAAAAAAAGTGTGAGTTTAAGAAGATATACATGTACACTGCCTGAGATCAACATTAGATCAACATTAGTACACTACAGCTACAACAGTAGTCAGCAAAGAAGTCAGCTACAAGATTCTTCTCAGGATAGACCTTTCGGGGAGGATTACAAACTGACCACGGTCAAATCACTTGTGTGTTTTACAGTATCAGTCAGTATAAGACTACCAGAATGCATTGCAAAGGGATTTAATCCAAACTGTAAGGCGCACAGTCAAGTGTGGACCTCTGACACTGCTGATTTTTGATAGATATTCATATATATATATTCAATCCTCCATTGCAACTACTATCACAAAACGTTGGAAGAGGTTGCTGAGAAAAGAGACGATAAATGCAAGACGGCTTGTTTGTGTGTCCTACCAGTGCCACTTAGAACCTTGAGTAGCCCTCAGGTTATTTAAAGACCGATCTGGCCAAATGCCACACCTTGGGCTAAAAGGATAATGCGCTTATCCCCAGATTTCTGTGAGACACAGTCCATCCACACTCACTATGTTAGGGAAGAACATTTGACATTTGCAATCGGATTACAGTGTAAGGAGCTGTTGGGCCTTCCCATGGTAAAGTCTTACCTCCATCGGCCCGGGGCGATTCCCTGCAGGTGAGAGGTGTAAGTGTGTAATAGGAATAATGTGTTGATGGTGACACTGCAGTGAAACCTCCATGTCCTGGTTAAGCCTGTCCTCAGGTGGCATTACACCATACATACTAAACTTCCACATCACGGTGCAGCAAATGTGCTGAACCTCCACGATAATTACCACAACGTGAGAGAATAGTTAAACATGCACAGCAGAAAGAGAGAAAAAAAGAAAAAGGACTGCAATCCCTGTTCTTTAAATAAACAAAATGGCTGACGTGTCTCACAAAGACATTGTTTTAGTCCAGTAATCTGTGACAACACTCACCAGTATTTTTGACTGTATCCACTGTTTACTATTGTACATCAGTGGGGGATGAAAGGAGACAACATCCGGTGCGATGAAAAATGTGCAAAATTAATCCCTCATGTAAAAAAAAAAAAAAAAAAAAAAAAAAAAAAAAGCCACCAAATCTCTCCATCCCCTCCTCCTTTTATACAGAATGTCATGATTTGATAATTCAGCACTGCCCTACAAAGGCAGAGAGCAGTAACTAAAAGAGTTAAAGGGTTTTTCAGGCTGGCCAGGAAACTGCGTAGCAGTTTTAAAGGTTCATTTTAGGCAACATATTTTACCCCAGAAATCCTTCCCATAGATACTACATGCACTATCTACCAACAAAATGTGTCTATTTTTTTAATTTTCATATACGTTTTAACGAGTTTAAACAGATCATTAAATGTATCTCTGTTTTGCTACGTGTCTGTCCATTTACTATTCAAATGAACATAATACATAAGAAAATGAATGAATTCCACTGGAGTCGCAGCTGAGCTTGCAGTTACTGCCACTCTGCTAAACTAACGTTAGTTCCTTTAATTTAGAGCGATGATCAGGCCCAAAATAATCAGACTCGACCCTCCATGAACCTGCAAAGTTCCTGTCCAACGGCAACAGTTTTGGGCCCGAGGCCAATTAAAAACTTGAATTTCCACTGTAAAAAAAAGAAGGAAAAAAATATATATAAATTTTTTTTATTACAAGCTAAAGTCAAATAAAGTATTTTCAGTGCGGTAACAGACAACTGGGACACATTGCCTGACATGCGGCGAACAAAGGCCATACATTATTCATGACATTACACAGAATATAAGCATCTGCATTTAAAAAACTTAAAAGCACCAGGACATTGGCGCGTACCCGAATCAATGCTCTTCCTTTAGAGTTTAACTGCCATTTTTATTTTTTATTATCAGGGTTTTACGGAATAACAATCACCAGTTACAGAAAACAGCTACGGGAAAATCAACAGCTTTAACTAAGGTTAACTATGACTAGCTCGTCAGCTGGCCTTCACGTGATAGCTCTCCTGCTTTAGCAGCTAGTCGTCTGTTTGTCTGTAACGGAGTACAGTAATGTCAACGCCGGCTTCTAAATTACCGAACTAGTGAGGAAGAGTGAAGTTAATAATTTTTATACAGTCAAAAAGACACCGGAGTTAAAAGCCCAGTCCCGGGCCACATTAATGACGATCATAATCGCCTTGACGTGGCATTCATGCTCCCGTCTTCCATTGCTCCTTGTATCCACTCATTTGTGACAGGGTAGTGATTTATTGTGCAATAAAAGCATGAGGGCCTGCTGTAAAGTTGTTCCAGGTAAAGGGCAACTAATCCCTTATTCTAGCCTACAGTACCTGTATCCTAATTTAGCTGCAGGCCTTCATACAGCTCTACCATATACACCGCGGAGAGTAATACTCTATGGTATTCAGTTAATGGTGAGCCCGGTGATATGTAGCATTTAATTCAAGATGAAATCCTTTTTCTTAAAACACACAAAATGACAGCCAACAGTGCTGCACTCTCTTATTGTACCAATGCATCTTTGGGAGTTAGAAACATCAAAAACTTTGGAATTGTTTGCGCATCAGACAAAAAAAAAAGCTGTGAATCTCTGTGATGAACAGTTCGGAAAAACCATGACAACCGTGACAATATGCCTCAGTAAAAGGCCACAGGTTCAGACAGGCAGAAAAACAGTTGCAAAAGAAAACAAATTGCCACATGATTACCATAATGGACATCTCGCAGACAGAAAAAGACGAGTCATGAGGAACTTTGCAAAGCCGGTGTTTATGGCGAATGTTTAGAAAATGCCTGTTCCGCAAATAAGTGCATAAAGACGCAGATGATGATGTGAGGCGGAGAAAACCTGTGAGCAGAGGGAAAACAATCAAATCTGCTGTAATGAGTTATGACGTAACAATCTCTGTTGCTTGTCTTGCCTTCAACCTCCAATGATCCTGAACACGTAGTCGTGAATCATTCTATGATTGCTCTCCTTTCATATTCAAAGATATGAATGTCTGAATTAGTTGTATAAATAAACTTGAACAGCAGAAAGAAGTCCGCCATCCCAGCCACCAGATCTGAACATCAATGAATTTTCAGGATAAGGATTTCCTCTTTAACCAAAGTCTATCATCAGTTCAGGACTTAGAGGGTCAAAGGGAGGGCTGTTCTAAAGCCGAACCACAACCTAAATTCTTGTTGGATACTACAACTTTATCTGCAAGTGGGTGACAAATGCTGATAAAGTTGGCTTTCTCAAGACTGTCCTTACCACAAACCAATGCTGTTTTATGCTTCCCTGACACGTGACCTTTTGCAGTTGTGCGAGTAACTGACCCCAGTATTGCTGCAGTGCGCCTGTCAAGTTTTCCGTTCTCGCTCCGCTCAGTTTAAAATGACAACGGTCTGAATTCTCCTCATTTCTAGCTGATTGTCGATTTCACCCGCTCTGATGACAACTGTCGCTAGCAGAACATTGGCTTCATGAGTGGTTTTAAACACTAGAAGCAGCATTGTTCTTGAATTGCAAGTGCAACGCTAGTCTATAGTCCAAGTATGACAAGGAAAAATGTAAGATCAGACTGTTGTTTGTTTTTACTTTACCCTGTTATGTAAGCTTACATACTTGTTATTATACGTTTCGCTTTTAATGTTACAATAGATATATTTAACTCTGATGAAGTCTTTAAATGTCTTGTTTTGTCAGTCCAAAACCCAAAGATATTCAGTGTAATATAATATAAAACAGAGAAAAGCAGGACATCTCCATAAATAGTTGCCAGCTCTATTTTGAACGATATCCTTCACATTTGATTGTCCAGCTCTCATGACACACTGTTAAAATCTGACCAGGAAGCGACCCTGTGTTAAAACTGTGCTGATCTTGACTTGTGTGACACATTGGATATTCATTTGTCGGCAACTCGTGTTGTTTAGGAAAAACACATTAGAGTTTGTGAAATCCTCTCGTTTATTTCCATTATTATTTTCGGGCGTCTTCACTCAGTGTGCAGAGCTACTGTATAGTGTGTGATGAGTTTGGCTGAGTTGTAGCTCCCCTTGCCTCACACATAAGACGGGAGCAGCAAAGCATTAAGCGTGACCTGTTGAAAAGTTGGCACAGGTGCACCGTCTTTCCTGCCAAAGTCTTTAGCTCTTCTATTGCGTAATGCAATTCACCAATAATCCCTTATTGCAATCTAACTACCCTACAATTAAGGTCCTGGCCTTTGGCCTGACAATGCTCACATTTAAACACATATTGTACACCAGTATGTGGCTGCAAAGTGAGCTCCCAGAATGGAAATACTCAAGTTAAGATGTTATCCACTGGACACATAAACAGCCCTGGAACACAAGGCCAAGCCAAGGGTTTAATTAGTGTTTGTGGAAATCAGCAAAATAAGTTGTAAACATTTCTATTTCTATTCATAGATATTTCATGTAGTTAATTGTCTACTTCACACCAGGGTTATTATCGTTAACTCAAACTGAGACTAAATAAATACGATACCTTCATGAAAAACTAAATGTAAATGATATTTCCTAGGTTAGATAACGAATACAAAACGAGATGAACGTTAATTAATTTCAGTTTCAGTTTTATAGCTATAATATATCACTACCGAATTAATTTCCGTCAACTTTCGTGACATTGAACCACAGAAATTGAACGGACTTGACATTCCAGTTCACACCTCCAGAAATGTCCATCTTTTTCAAGAAGCTTCATTCAGATTACATGCATGTCTGACAGTAAACTGTATTTACTTTTTCTTTCTTTATTACAGTGCAGCCTTAAGATAACATCAAAATAAAAAAAATACAAATTAAATAAAATTGAGCATCTTCTGACGCGACCCTCCTTATTTTTCCTCTCACCAGATCATTTCTTTTCCCAATTTCCCCCTCAGCCTGTCTGTTTTTGGAATATATTTTTAAGATCACCATCAAGGTGACATGATCACAAAAAGCTTTTTAAAGCCTGTTTCCTCCCTGCTTTCATCCTTGAAGGTTGTTTTTTGTGTGTCCAAAATGTGTCAACACATTGATATAAGGCTGATTTGGAAACAGGTGACAATAATCACAATAAACAATGAATAAATTACATATATTATCATCTTTTCTAATAAATAGTGCACTTGGATTGAATATAAAGCCCACTATGACAGATAAAAACAACACAAATGCCATTTCAGATCAGAAAAATTAAGAGAGATAAATCCCTCTCTCCATGCGAGAAACAATTTTCATCTTTCCGTATTTCAGCCCTCACCGGGGGGTAGATGATAGATCAATGTCCAGTGTTTGTACATGAATAAATGAAATAGTAGGAGAGGCTTCAGAGTTTGAGCTCTGTTTTTCATCAGTGTGTGATGCAACACATTTTGGTTAATCTGACTCGGTCTGGTTCCTGCCGACAGGGGAGCTCACCTCTGACCCAGAAGTGTGGTTTAAACAAAAATACACTCAAATATCCCCCACACACACATACAGGCATGCAAGCCAAATTTTGTTTTTGGCTTTCAGCCTACGGTCTAATCAAAAAGTGCTAGAAAGACTGTGCCAGCACTCACTCAAATACACACAGAACACACGGCTGCACATTATATGACAGATGACAGGGTTGAAACGAACTGTAACATGTTACTAAGTAGTTTAACTTGCATTTTGGATGTTTGTATATTAAAAATGAACACGTTAAATTCTAAATTCACAAGCTAATTTCGAGTCATCATTCTTTCTCTCTCTCTCTTAGATGCCTATCCGGTGTCAGAGGTGGTCTACACTTGGACTCAGGGAGCTGCTAAGTCCGTGGTGGTGGCAGAGGACGGCTCCAGACTCAACCAGTACCATCTTATTGGGCAAACTGTCGGCACAGAGAACATACACACAAGCAGAGGTGGGTGTGTGTGTCTCTCTGTGTCTGTGTGTCTGTGTGTCTGTGCTATGATAAAGAACAAACTTGAATGTACAAAAAAAGCCAATACAAACAACGAAAAGAAACGCTACGATAATAATGGTTTTGGAATAGTAGTGAAACGCACAATATGCAATTTTCTGCCAATAGAGTTCTCTCAATTAAAACAATAACAAAAGATTTGGTGGCGTCGTGAAGCAGCGTGTCAATGTCGCCAGGTTCTCGGTTTGAATTTCTATATAGTTCATCGTTCAGGAGGTTTTTACCAAGAGTCCAATTATCGGCAGGTGTCTCCTCCTCTCCAACACAAACAGACACATTGATTAAAACTGGTAAAAACACTGAATAAAGCAGTTTTAATAAATAAATAAATAAAAATCAGTGTTTCTGTTCTGCCTCTTACATTTTATGACAAAAATTCTTCATCCGGTTTAAATAAATAATTACAAAATGACGAAGATCTTAAAGTGTATCGTAAAAATGTAGCTTCAAACGACATAAAAAAAGTCAATTTATTACAGGTTTTTGGCAGAAAACCACAACACTACAACACCACTACCACAACACAAAGAGGATACGACGCCATAACAGGAGACCAAATGAAACGGACCGTTAGCTTGATCAACATTAAATATAAGTACACAACTCAAAAAATATATATTTCTATACATATTTTATATATTTCTTTGGACATTTGAATGCAGAAATGTCACATATTATATTTTTAAGTAGTACTGTTAATGTAGAAGGATTAGTAAAATAAGTAAAAGCCGTAGTAGGAGTTGTAAAACTTAATCCCAAAAGATGGACATGTTTTGATGAAAGCAAAAGCACAAGCAAGACAAATAAACAGATAATATGTGTGAAAGAATTAAACAGCCAGCAGACAGCTCAGCTGTATAACATGTACTGTAGCATACACAGTGAAATAGTATAGAATAAGGGTGTTTACCAAATCCTATTTCTGTAAAAGGATACATACACTCTTTGAAGACAAGTATAATGGAGTACAGTATGGATTCTGAATGATGTGAATGTAAATCCACATAATTTCATTTGATGAAGGGAGCAAGCCAGCATTGCCTGTTGCTAGGAAACGTCTGTAGTGCCATCCATTCAGAAGCAATCAATTATGTATAGTCACTGTAGCTGTAGCTTAAAAGAACAGTTTTAGGGAGGCAAATATTATATTTAGCAGCCGATCCTTTGTTTGTTTTATTACATGTTTTCAGTTTGGCTTGTTTGTTTGTTAGTAGGCAGGATTGTGGGAAAACTACTGGCCCAAATTCATTGAAACTTGGTGGAAGGGTGTAGCATGAAAGAAGAACCCATTACATTTTGGAGTGAATCTCGGGGCGGATCCGCAAGTTATTTTTCACTTTTGTTAACTTTGTGAGATCGGGCATTTGGCCTTGGCGGAGGTCTGTGGTCTCCGAGTGCCCTTCTAGTTTATGTCTGTTAACATGGAGAAATATAAGTTTCAGATTTGGTATTCATGCAGTTTAGAATGAGTGGGAAATATCTTCTTACGCTAACCTCCCCAACACCGTTTAGCTAAGCTACAGTTACACCAGTTACTGGGTGTAAATATTTAGTAGCAACTCATTTCTACCCTGGTATTTTTATTTAGTACTGTGTAAATCTTTAGCAGTAGAACTCCTGTGCCATAGACCTCCATTGTTGTCCAAAACTACATCGCATCGTTGCTTCATTCCCATGAACATGGGCATTGTAGTTTATTTTTAGTCACTCCTCCAGACATTACATATTTACTCCTGTTTAAGTGCCCGGCCGTATTAGGAAATCACTTAGCCTTTTTCAAAGATGACTCGTTTTGAGAGTTTCTTTTTATCTGTATAAGCAGACTCACAGATATTCATACAGATGAACAAAGGAAGACAGAAATAACATAACCTAAAATTTAAAATAAAACCACCCACCCTCCATTTGGTCCACTTTTACAAAATGAATGAGTGTTTTGTAGCATATAAAGTGTATAGCTAGCATACATAATTAGACATGTCGTCCTCTTAAATAATTCAAGTCGATGATGCTGCTACAGAGTTGAGAACAAAATGATGGGAAAGTGCATTTCTAAGCAATGGGAGCTCTAGATACTTTATCAAAATATGAGAGGGTAGGTTGCCATGTAATGTAACATTTCTTAGTGCACCCTCTGAGAGAGAATTTGATTATTTCAAGTTTAAGACATGAGATCAGTCGGCTGGGGGCTTAGGACATTTCCGGTGCAGAAGGATGCATTATGGGCAATGAGAGAGGCAAAGGACAGGACATTTCTTTTCTTTTTAGTAAACTCAAGGTATTTTTTTTACGTTTTAAAGTTGCTTTTACATCTTCAGAGGGGACTAATGGGGTTGAGGGCCACAGACAAGGTAAAGGCTAATGGCATTGTTGGTGTGGGCCTTTTACAGGGTTTGTGGCATCAAGACAGATATAGAATAATGCCTTACCCTTTAACCTTTTAAAGAACATAAGATGAAATGTACTGTAACGCATTTGGATGACATCGCATTTACTAAAAGACTCTTCATCCACCACCATAGTGCAACAATTCTATCCTCACTTTACTGATCCTCTCATCCGATCACCCTCATTCTTCCCCTTTATTGCGCACCTTTTTCATGACATACTGTGTGCGATTCATGATAAGTGTAATACCAAATAACGTGATGTAACTAATTCTAGATTAGAAAAGATAAACGCTGCGAGGAGAGATGGCCGTGCGAGGCCCAGAGTAAATGTGGGAAACATTATCAGGAGATCAGTCAATGAGTGGAGGCTAGTGGAGGAGAGTAGCCTATCCCTCACACAACCAGCTGTCTACAGGCCCGGACAGCCCTGTCAAACAACACTTATCCCCGCATGAGCCCATGCGCGCACACACAAACACACACACACACAGAGCTAGAGAGAGACCTGAGACCTAGGGTTAATCCCCCCATCCAACCACCCATCAGCTTTTGCATAAGAAGATGACATCACAGATCAGTGAGGGATTGGTTGGTTGGCTGTCGCTGAGTGTATCTGTGTGTTTGTGGGTATGTGCTCTTGTACATTTATCCTCATGAGTACCGAATGTCCTCACAATAACGGTAAAACATCTACAAAGTCCTTGACATTTTCACGGTACCTGGTTAATTGTACTATAGGTTATATCTGAGCTGGGACACTATTGAGATGAAACATTAAATAAATTCAATTATCTGAGGTTAGGAGGTTGAAGTTCAGCATTATGGAAATAGTTTGACTTAAAAATCTAAGCTAGGTCATCACAAAGATAGAAAAAGAAATCTGTGTGTGTCTGTTTGTATGTTGGGATTGGACAGCCTCGCTCTGACGCGTGTGTGTGTGTATGTGTGTATGTGTGTGTGTGTGTGTGCGTGGGGGGGGGGGTTGTGTGGGGGTTGGGGCGTTGAAAGGCATCTGCTTAATACTCTTATGTAAAACGGAACTGTAATACACTTCCCTCCAGTTTCTAGTAGAATCATTATTAAAAGTGTGGATTTCCCCTGTTTTATTTATTTATTAGTACGACACAAATGAAACCTTGCTTTTGCTTTTAAGCAAAAGGTTACAGGGTTCATCGGTTGCATTGTAGCCTGACTGGAGGGCTGAATTTTATGTTTACTGGCTGGATGGTTGATCCGTTTGCAAGTTAGTTGACCAGTTGATAAAAGGTTGGCTGAAAGGCAGTATGTCTAGCTGGCAAGTATCTTATGGAAACTATAAATAAACAATACTAGGGATACCTTCATATCCCTGCATGCAACACGTAAAAAAAGTTAAAGATGACGATACAATAAAAAATGGCCAAAACGTTGAACAAAATCAGAGCTGTGTGCAGCCGTCCTGCAGAACTGTAAAACATTTGTTTTATCAAGTAGTTCTGTGGGAAATTCATCCAGAATATACTTTAAATTAAAGCTCCCCTGTGGAGTTTTTTTTTCCCAAACTTATGCTTACATTCAGTGCTCAGTGTGTATTCTTGAGGCCTGACGAACCTCTTCATCAAAAAGCACTTGAAAAGGCATTTCTTCGTACATTTATATTCCCATTATGCCGTCAAATTCTGCCACATTTTCAGCACCATTTGACCAGTGACATTGTCTAATGACACCAACTTCTCCTTCCTTCTTATATGGGTGATCTTTGAAATGTCATTTCATCTTTCTGTATAGAAATGCACCATCTACTTCAACATTCATTCAATAGTCTAGGTCATTGTATATGAATTTATACGTCTTACTTGACAGTATTTGTTCGCCCTTAAATCATCAAACCGCCATCTGGTGTTCTGATTATTACAAGAAAATGCAAAACATTATCTGTGAATTCCATTTAGCTGGAGGACTAAAGTCAGTAAATCATCATTCATGCAGCTCAAAGCTGTCGGGAAAGCGTCCAAATCAGTGGTGGGGATTGCTGATGAGTTTTGGCTCAGGGGTCACATTCAGTCCAGTAGGTTAATTTACTTTCTCCATGCGTTTGACTCTCTTGCACATAACTTTCACCGACCTAATATGAAATATCAGAAATTGCTCAACATGCTAACATGCTTTAAATGAATATATTACCACCTTACATTCAGCTGACAGGTGTTACTGGAGGTGTAATTTACAGATGTGGGAAAATCCATTTTTGCAACTTTGGCGACAAATTCTCACAGTTTTTAGTATCGCATGACACATGACATGCTACATGACTGTTTGATATTTGAGTACGTACAAATCTAATTTCAAGAAGATCTGACAATTAGAAAGACATGTTCTCTAGAAGCCTTGGTCCAACATGGCGGCACATCATAAAAAATATAAAAATTGCATATTCATTTGTTCTGATAAAAGTTACCTGGAGGGACTATTGTTCCCTTGTTGATTAAAATAAGTCTGAAATCCCCCTGCTGTTTTCTTTAGTCTAGACAGAGTAATGAAGCACTTGTAAACCTGGAATTTAAAACAGCGGGTCAATTAATGTTTGCCTGGCCTTTCTTCTGCTGTTACTCGGAGCAGGAGCAGTTTGTCTGCTGGCTCTGGCTGCATGGCCTCAATGAAAAAGTGTCTTTTTTATTGGTTGATAATGAACATAGAAACCTGGAACCTTCATGTATGGACGTCCATAGCTAAAAATATTGTGTGCATGTGATGTTGTGAGCCTTTAATTAGCACATCTAATCTTAGACGACACTCCCATTTGAGGACATGAAGGAGGAGATTAGCCCACAGGTTTCCCTTTAAAGACATCTTCAAGGATATGACTTCTTCTCAGACAGCAATATCCTCCCTATAATAACTCATAACTCCTAAAAGTAGATGAGACGTTCTACAGCTTCAGTTTGTTAGGGACTTGTAGGGCTTTAAAGAGTATATGCTTTGGATTATTTTATCTCATTTCTAGAGGATTATCACTAGTTTAAAAAAAATATGCGAGTCCGACTCACCAGTTGACCAGCATGGCAGCGTCGTTCCCCGAGATAAAAGGAAGTTCCCCTTGGACGTTGTGAAATACAAATCCTTGGGAGAAAAGCAGTAAGATCCACCAGAGGAACATGTTCCTCCTCATTCCTCTTCCCCCAGTCCTGTCGGGATCCATGCATCAAGGGCAAAGGTGGCCCCGGGGTGTCCCAGGTCGGCAGCGCCTGGACGTGTCTCGATATTTCCGACAGCAGTAGAAGTTGACGGGGTAGCTGTGAGCCAGACGGCCTGGAGTCATGAGGGCGTCAGAGGGCCCAGGTGATGGGGGCGCAGTAGGAACTAACGGTGTTGGGGATCTCCTGATTGAGGCATGGCCATGGTTTTGACAAGTGTTGTATGTATTTACCTCACTTTTAGTTGATGCCGGGATGCCCACAGTGCATTTTCTGAATCGCTTCTTCTTCCCTTTGCATGCCAGCCAGTCCCATCAAGACTTGACCATTATTCCACAAACAGCTGTCAAATAACAAAAACAAAAGAATAGAAAAGATAGAAAATGTCCACACACAGTTAGCCCCCCTCCATTCCACCAGTGATTAGCAGCAGCGAATGTCCCTCTCCGTGGCTCACAGTGTGTGCGGAGGTGTGTGTGTGTGTGTGTGTGTGTGTGTGTGTGGTGGCCGTCAGCAGTTTGAAATCATGCTTCATGTGTGTTTCAGAGTGTGTATGTGTGCGTGTTGGTGCCTGGATTGGCAGGGTGGAGTGGGCAGGGCTAAGGGCTCTGTGAGGATCCCGGGACAGGAAGCCTCCCCCTCCCTCCCTTTCTCTCACTGATGGCAGGATGCAGATTGTAACCAGGGATTAGGGAGGTTCAAAAATCCGATTTTGCCTGGAGAAAGCCTCATGTATTACTCTGTGGGTGTGGGG
>CALSBV010012184.1:7270031-7285371 GCA_943590825.1 Bovichtus diacanthus | reverse complement strand
GTGTGTGTGTGTGTGTGTGTGTGTGTGTGTGTGTGTGAGGGAGAGAGAGAGAGCTGCATGTGTACATGTGCCCTAGTGTGTGGAATATAGTCATTGGGTTTTTTCATAGTTCAACAGCGCCTGCAGTCACAAACTGCTGCTAGCGAGAGGATTTTTTTTAAAGCCTCAAATGCAATCTTCACTTGTTTAACTGAATATTGTGCCCCCGCCTCCCCCCTCCCCCCTCTCTTTCTATCTCTCTGCACCCGCTATACACTTTCCCTGGATTTACCTCCAACAAGCCCCATTGTCGAGGCCCAGACATTAACCACGTCATAATCTATCGTCGTGTCCTTGCAATAATTAACGCTGCTTACTCTCATTTTTCAGTTAAATAATGGAATTGAAATCAGGTTCATTTTGCTGTTATACTCATCTAAATATAAAATGTTCCATTTATCCCAGTTTAATTTTTTTTCACTCTTTCACCCCTGTTGTTTTACATTCTTGCAGTTGGCACCACCTCTAATTGTTTCATAATGAAATAGCAGGAAGGAGGATACACATTAGTTTGGGGGGGAGAAGAAGAAGAAAAAAAGTTTATGGCCACTTTTCAAGCTATCAAGTTTGTGGTCATAAAAAGTAATTTAGCCAGTAATGATTATGATGTCCTGTGTGGTAACACAACACCTGTGGTGCTGTAAGGAGGTCAAATCACATATTAATAATTCCACTCTGTGCAAACAATATTTACCCTGCTGTGGCTCAGCTTAAAGCAGATATCACACCTTGTTTATTGTCCCTATCTAACTTCATATCCTTGTTATTTCTCTGCCTCCCCTCAGGACAGTACACAGTGATGATGGCCCACTTCTACCTGAAGAGGAAGATTGGATATTTTGTCATCCAGACGTATATGCCATGTTTCATGACTGTAATCCTGTCCCAAGTGTCATTTTGGCTAAACAGAGAATCAGTTCCTGCAAGGACTGTCTTTGGTGAGTGACTTATTTACTCATTTACTTTGTAACGTTTTATTTGCCTGGGTAATATTCCTGTCATGCACATTCACACAAGGGAGAACAATAACAGTTGGCCACTGAGCAGCAGCACTGCAGCAGATGGCAGTTAAGAGTTATTAAAGCGCCCACCTTTGTTGAGTGAGGGGAGACTGTAAAAACTCAAATTAAACTTGTCACTGCCTTTGTTTGCACCCAGGGGTAACTACTGTGCTGACCATGACCACCCTCAGCATCAGTGCCAGGAACTCGCTCCCTAAAGTGGCCTACGCTACAGCCATGGACTGGTTCATCGCCGTCTGCTACGCTTTCGTCTTTTCTGCCCTCATCGAGTTTGCCACGGTGAACTACTTCACCAAGAGGAGCTGGGCCTGGGATGGCAAGAAGGCTCTGGAAGCACAGCACCCGAAGGTACGGCTTGTGGGCACAATATTAGAATTTTAGCTGCAAAACACCTTAAACAGGCTGTGTGCAGGTCCTTAAAAAGTCTTATATTGAGGCCTGAAATGTAGGCCTAAACTAGGCTTTAAAACATCGTTATAGGTCTTAAAATTAATGCTCTACTGCAGTCTTTCTCAAAGAGTGGTCCACGGACCACTGGTGGTCCGTGAGTGACCCCTAGTGGTCCGTGAGTATATTGGTAAAATGTCACATTTTAAATTAATATATTATAAGTTTAAAAGTGTTTGTCAAACTGTTTAAAAATGACTAGTATAGAGTGTAGCATAGATGTAGCTTAGCTACGTAGCTACGTGGGTTCGTTTTACGATCTTACGTCATAAATGATCTGCACGGTCGATTTGAGCATCAACTGACAAGATGGATCGATGGCTCAAGACCAGGTCAGGTAAAAGAAAATTATGGTTCACAAGTGATTTTGTGTGCGTTTGAGAACGCCTGTTGTAAAAAGCTTGGCTGTAAAAAAAAACTTAATTTTCATAAAAAAAGCTTGGATGTGAAAAAATACTAAATTTCTTCTTGAAAAAAGCTTGAATGTGAAAAAAAACTTGCTCTACTGCAGATGATGTAATTTTTGCTCACCAGGAGAATGGAACCACATTGGAACAATAAATCAATGTACTTCAAGTCATTTTAAAGTTTTTAATTCAGGAACCCTGTTAAAGTAACACACATGTAAACTGCGCCATGTATCAGATCACGTTTCCCTTTTCTTTTTTTAGGGACCACTTTTTCCATGTACAACATTACACTCATGACTACAAGTAAATTAAAGCCAATTTTAGAAGTGTGAATTGCACTGAAAACTATGTAAAGGATTTTTATACTTGACCACATAAACTGCACCATGACTCATCAGGATATTGATATCACTTCACAGCACTGATTACGATACAAGTGGCTTGCTTTAATATTACCAGAGGTGCCCAGGGAGACTGTCATGCATCTGTTAGCAGCACTGAAACATATACCTGCATATTGCAATCATAATGAATAAAAATCAGACTGCTACCTGAGTGAAATTCAATTACACAGCACCCCCGCATTTTACCAGAATGTTTTTGCCAGAAATGTTTCCCTTCTGTAAAATCACTAATCATTCCAGACAGAATGAAACGCATTGATTATCCAACCACACTGCAGAGCAGGGCTTCCAACTAATTCACTGCTGAATATAATCTGTCCCGCTTTAGAAACGAGACCCCATGGTGCTGTCCAAAAAGCCCAACAACGTTTGCTCGGCGGGCGTCAACTACACCCCCAACCTCACCAAGGACGTGTCCATCTCCACGATCTCCAACACGACGTCGGTGCAGCTCCGGGCCTCAGAGACCAAGATGGTGGACCCCAAGAAGACCTACAACAGCGTCAGCAAGATCGACAAGATGTCGCGGATAGTGTTTCCCGTGCTCTTCGGAACCTTCAACCTCGTCTACTGGGCCACGTATCTTAACAGAGAACCGGTGGTGAATGGAGCGGTCACGTCAACGTAATCTCTTTTTTCTGAGACAGAGAGTATGTGTAAGGGATTAAAGTTGGAGAGTGGGTGGACTAAAAGAGAAAGGGGACAAAAATGTAAAATTTAAAAAACACAAAAAACTGCGCTTGAAGAACAAAAACAAACTATACTCAACTATCTAATTCAAGCACTTTGAGTGGATGCAAGGCTGCAACAGAATCCCTTTCCTGTTTTTCATGGCCTAAAAAACTGCTTGATCACAAAACACGTCGACGAGAGAGCGAGTGCTCCGCTTCTTTCTCATCTATCCTGCTGCAGTTTGCATGACGCTCTCCTCAAAAGAAACCATGGACTCCTCCTTTGTCTTGAATACCAACCATGTATATGTCAATCACCGCTTAAAGTATGGGAGCACACTTCATCGAGGTTTTAAATTAAACTAACGTAGGCGTTTTGAGCAATTTTGCCTAAATTTAAACATATTCTCATCATGGAGGCTTGGAATGCACTGAGCTTATGCTATGGAAAAAAAACCCTGCATATAACATGCATTTAAATTTGAAAATGTATTTAAAAAATGTACTTAATTCCACACTGTGTGGAAAAAACAGTCTTTTATTTTTTTAAACCTTTGCCATTTTTTTTCTCCTATTGCAGTGGGTGCTTGTGTGTCTCTTTGTACATCTTTACTTGAAGATTCAAAGCCTTCTGCTGCAGGCCTGGTTTTGCCGAAAGCATTGGCAGCTGGAGTCTCAGTGGAAAAAAACAGGAAAAAAAAAAATGCTACCTGAAAGTGAAAAAATAAATGTATTTGAAATATTATCATCGCAGGGGTTTTTGAATAAAAAAATGTAAAAGTCGACACTTAGAGCAGCTTGCCAACAAGAAGATCAGAAAAACTTCTTTGGCCCACTTACACTGGGTGACTGGACAGCTGTGGATGGTGTGTTCAGGACAAATTTAGGATTGGATATATGTGCTTTAACTGAATTTTAAGCCCGGGTCACTCAGCTAGGAAACTAATATTCACAGTTGAGAGATGAGGGCTTGAAACGCAGAGTGTGTCCCATACAGATCAGCAGAGTGAGAGTTTGGAAACTGTCATTCAATGAGATGACCAGGGTGCAAACCTTTATTTAGGCACACATCCATCTTGCTGATACTTGGGCTGCAACACTAATAGCTCCGGGGGTCGGTGTCACAAATGTCGACTTTGCGTAGAACAAACTAACAGTCAGACTTCACATAAATGTGGAAATGAATCCGTTGCGCGAAGCTGCCTAAGTCTTTACAATTACCCAGAATTCATGGCAAATTTGTCCTTCTTAAAGAGATAGTTTGGATTGTTTGAAGTGGGGTTGTATGAGGTACTTATCCAAACTGGGGGCGTTCTGCCTGTCATCTACTGTATGTAATACACTGGCTATGGACCAGTACCTCATACAATCCCACTTCAAATAATCTGAAATATCCCTTAAGAAGGACACATTTGCCATGAATTCTGGGTAAATTAAGGCTGTTTTCAAAGAAACAAACAAAAAAAAAAAAACACACGACTGACCAATCTCCATTCAATACAGCAAAGAAATGTTTGTGCTTGGGGACTTACAGGTCTAGTTGGTAAACTACTGCAGCTGAAGAGCTAACCGCTCACATGCTAGCCTGCCGGTCACAATAACTGAGCTTCTATTTTCTTTGTCCTACATGAATAGAATTTGATGCTTTTTTGCCATTTTAAATGAGGTGTGATCAGGCCTTTAAACTACAAAAAATTTGGGGAAATTTGGCTGAGAATCATGTAAATAAACTTAATTTTCCACTTTGCTTCGACACAAAAAAGACAATGTTGAGATTCTCACGTTTCAGTTTTAAGCTCTTGCGAGAAAAAAAAAGTAGACAATTTCATTCAATTTCTGAAGATGTTTTAATCTGATTCCTTTATTAATGTTTGTGTGCACATGTGTACGATTCTTTTCTTCTCGTTGCTTGTAGAGGAGCTTACATCTGATCAAACTTGGCTTTTGATCTTTGAATCCGATTTTTTGTTGATCTATTTCTACATTGACTTGATTAAACCGGAAGCAATGAGCACACGTTGTGGCATTTTGGCTCGAGCCCACCATAGCACAGCATGTGCGACTTGTTGGACTATGGTGAGACATACTCAGGAACAAAAGGACCCTTGCTCCCAGCAGAAGAGTTGCCTCAGAGTCACTGTTTCTTTAATCTCGTGGATTTTTAACAGTGCAGTTGAGAGTATTGTCAATGAAACAATGGCTTGGTGAAAAAAACACATGAATAAAGACGACATCAGCTGCTACTGGACCTGCTTTGCTTTGTGAAACTGGGACCTACAGTAAATATCTTCACGATATCAGCTTAAAATTCTTTCTAAAGCGCTTTTATTTTTTACTTTTTGCTGCATAATTTCCTGTCGTGTTTTTGTGCTGGTTTGGTTGGTGTTGAATCTGCATTTCATGTAAATCTAAAAGGTGTTGCTGTCGGTCAAGTGCTCGGTGGGTTTCTATCAGCGGAGTTATGTTTCAGGGCTCGTTAAAGTGCAGCAGCAGTGTGAAAGGAAGTCCAATGAAATGCAGCTGAGAGGCGATCCATACATCCGTCTGTCGTGGGTCGCCATGGCAGCAAGTCCAGATGAACAAAGCAGACATCCTTTCCCCCGGTAACAACCTCCAACCTCTGACTCCGCTGCTTAAACATTATCTGATTACACCTGCTGTCGTGGAGTCTTTCACAAAGTTTCACATTTGTTTGTTTTTCAGAGCTGAACTGCTCCAGTGCTGCTTGATTTCAGCTGACTTAGCCTTATTTTGAGTTATATTACCAAAGGAAATTAAACTATAATAAGAATTTGGTCCTTAGTCATGTTAGTGTTTTCAGCCTCCATTGTTTCCTTTCTGGATGGCAACGTCTGTCCACCACTAAAACATTCCCATGAGCCTTAGCTCTACCTTCTGTGTCAATTCAGTCCTAACAGACGAATGTTAGCATGCTAACACGCTATGGCGAACATGGTAAACATTATACCTGCTTAGCATCAGCATGTTAACATAATTATTGTTAGCATGCTGACGTTAGCATTAAGCTCAAAGCACTGTTGGGCCTAATGCTGCCTTCAAATGGGTTTGTGTTTACCGTGTTCACGAGAAGAGTCCATATATTTCACGAGCTCGTAAGTGGAAACCTTCAAAGTTCAAAAGCTGTGACGTTGAAAAAAAATGGCAGAGGCCATAGAAGTTAATTTTTTGATGCATAACAAGTTAATATGTTTGTCATTTTAGTTGTATAGTTGAGTTTTTCGATGTCATTTTCTATGTCTGAGGAAAATGTTGATATTCCCAACAGCCTTATCTTTTCCCTGTTATGCCTTTTAATTTCCTGCATTACGTTACCTGCTAGCTAGCTTGCTAAATTGTCAGCCTCAGTGGCTTCTAGACACCGACAGTAACATTACTGTTGCCAAGCATGTTGTGTACATAACTCCCCATGTCGAAACCACAAGTTCCATTTGAAGGCAGCATCAGTAGCTACATCCTCACAGAGCACATAGTAGCATGGCTGTAGACCAGTGGTAAGCTAATGGCTAATAGCCTGTGAGCCAATTCGGGCCTTTAAACTAAAAAGGTTTGACCCACTGACAAAAGCTGAAATTTTCCCTTTTATAGTTTACAAAACTTTAAGATTATTTTCATAAATAGACCACTGGTAGACTCCATTCTGTCCATACTTACATCATTCAAGAAACGAGTGCCTCATCCATCCATCAATCCATTTAACCACCCCTCTTTTCTCTATTGCTGGCTAAGAAACGATTGCCCACCCCTCCCTCCTTCCTTCAGCCACTGTGACAGACTCATCTGCCATACATCTGTTAGAAAAGGGATTTAGTTCCGCTTAAGTTACTTTCACCCATTCAGGGGGGCCCCTTACAGCAAAGCGCTTCACTCCAATTTAAGCTCTGACTGGCCCAGCCGATAACAAATGCTTGTTTTTCTCTCTGTAGTGTCTGGACAGCTGTGGCTGGTGCGTGTTTGGGACAAATTTAGGATTGATTATATGTACTTTATCCAAAGCTAGCTCATGGGCGGTGAAGCAGACTGAAGTTTTGAACTTGGGTCTCAAGACTGGGGAATGTAATGCAACAGTCATCTTAAAGAGACTAAATGCAGGGCTGCGATCGCAACAGTTGTCTATCCCGAGACGGCTAAAGACAGCCATTACACATGCATGAAGCTCCTCTTGCTTTTGAGCATCAATAAAGAACTTTAATTTTTTTTTGGGAGGAAACATTAAATTGATATATTTGCTTAATTATTATTATTTTTTTTTTTGCAAAAATGCAGCAAAGCCATTGTAGCTAGCTGGGCTTAACAAAGTATTATTTGTTTTATGTACTGTATTTGTTTTATGTATTATACTTAAAATGGTCAAATAAAAAAAGGATGAGCAAAGATGGCATTCGTTATTAAGCATTAAGCAAAGCTGCTGTATATTATAGAATTCATTTTATAGCTGTGGTTTCTTTTATCATAACTGTAGCTGCTGATACAAGTGGAATCTGACTTGCTGTGTCCATCTTAGCTGACGCCCTATTGATGTCTAGCTTCTTTGTGAAAATAGCTTGGTGCGTCTGTGTCCTCCAATTCCACTTATCACACATCTGGGAAAAAAATCAATCTGTCTCCGCTTTTGTGAAAGCACCGCTGTCATTCCAGAGAAGACTAAAAAAGACAAATCTACTTTAGTTATAGTGCTGCCAATCCCTATTTCTCATGTCAGTATCTAAGGCTGTGGTTATTTCCGTCACTGTGTTTGATGAGCAACGAGTGACCAGCTTTTTATAGATGAAAGAACTTTCACTTTCTTAGATGATGTTACAAACAGATACAAAAACATTAGACATCTTGTCATTCATCAGAGGGAAATCATTAATATACTCACGTTTAAAGTATTTTGTTATGAGGTAATAGGGAGTGGATAAAGGTGTAAATGTACTAAAGTACTGCACTAATGTACAATTCTGAGGTACTTGTACTGTCTCCAAGTCATCTAAACTTCTCACATTGAAGTAAAAGTATTTCACACAAAATTGAAAAGAAAAAAGTAAAAAAAAAAATATATATATATATAGCTTATTTTTTATATTACATAAATCTTCTCACGACCCCTTATATTTATCTTATGACCATTTCGAGGGGCCCAAGCCCTAGGTTGGGAACCACTGAACTAATCTACTTAACTGTATTTGTATTTATTATAAATACATAGTATTAACAATTTAATAATGTCTTAGTCACGGGGGACATTTATCTGCAGAACAATTACTTTTTTGATACTTTAAGTACATTTTGCTGATAATACATTTCATTTTGCTGAGATCTTGAATGCTGGACTTACTTGTAATGGAGTAGTTTTACACTGTGGTACTGCTACTTTGACTGAAGTAAATATATAAGTGTGTTTTCCATTTGCATCAGCATTAATCATTTAAAAAGTGTGTGTTATTTATTGAGGTCAGTGCTGGTCAAGAGGTTGCAGCACTGCAGTGAACATCTCATCCTCCTCTCTTGCACGTTCCGCCACCAGGGGGCAGCGGAGGCTCTGTGCAGCTGTGTGCATTAAAAGCCTCACAAGTTTTATGGGCTGAACACTGGGCTGCCCTACTGAGTTGTGCGCCTATTCACAAATGACTTATTTTGAGTGTTGAGGAGAGCTTGCTGTGACTCTGCGGTACGTAATCGGGTGTGTGAAGCCTGGATAAGACTTCCAGAGGCGACCCTCATCAGGCGAACAGCAAACATCAATATAAACAAAAACCAAGTGCACGTTCAGTGAAACTGATATCCTCCTGTTTTTTTTTTTCATGACTAAATGCTCTTTTTTTTCCTTTTTTTTTTTTTTAATGATCATGGTGCAGCATTCTTTACAATCGGGGGTAAAGTATTCAGAATATTGACTTTATACATAGTAAAAAGGCAATAATCTACATCCTGTTTCAGCACTTAACTAACTAATTAATTGGAATAATTCCAAAACACACATCATCATTGATACAGATGTTTAAATATGCAGAAGATGTAATGAAACAAATACATTGTGATCATGACGCAGACAAAAAAAAATTAGTTTTTCACTCTGATAATGCAATTGTGGCCCAGGTACTGTATGTAGCCTGTGCACCGTTATGAGTCACGCAAGATCTCCTAAAGGTTCACCAGCAGCACCTACAGCAGCAGCAGCAGCAGCAGCAGACACCATCACCCAGCCCCTGTTGCCCACATAGGCGTTAAAGAGGGAGGAGGGCGCTGCTGGATCCCGTCCATTCGACTCCAATCCGCTGGACTGATCACATTGATTGATCGTCGGGTGCGTCCCGGAGGAAACCCTGCGTGGATCTTGGAGGATCGGAGGGTGGGGGTGGGGGGTGGGGGGGGAAAGACCGCTGTGTGGTCGCAGATGACACGCAGGAGAAAGTGTGTGGGCGGATGAGGAAGTTCAGAGCACGGATTGATGGTCACACACCTACTGTACGGGCACAACAGCGGCAGCAGCAGCACAACGCCGGGATCTCCATCCACAAATTTCTGTGATCGGAGGGGATCCGCGCATGGGAAAATGACAATCAAGTTTGGGCTCATCCTCTTCATACTTCTCGTTCAAGGTGCTCGGTGAGTCGGATTTTTACCTTTTTTTATTTGCATGATCAACAGCTGAGAGGTCTTTAAAAGTTCACAGTGTGGGGCATAATGGCAATTACGCATTTCATGTGAATGAGTGGCTGATAATGCATGTAGTGTTTTCTCTTTCTAGGGGCTTTCCCCGCACATACACACACAAAGACACACTCACACAGACAAACATGACTGCTGTGCCCAAATACAGAGTCTGGCAATCATTCAACTCCAAAATATAATCATTTCTGCTGCGACAAAGTTGTTTTTTTCTCCTGACAATGGCGTTTATTGAAAGGGGGAAACATGACTAACGACCCCCACCACCACCTCTTGTTTTCCACCCCCTAGTTCTGATCTACTGGAATATGGCGACGACGATGAAGATCCTAACGATACCACTGTCAATCAAATGCTGGTGCCCAGGTCGCACCAGGAGGATGCCACACTTATACTGAACAATTTGCTCAAGGAATATGACAAGACGCTGCGGCCGGACATTGGAGGTAAGGCTGCATAATATTGATGAGTTTTAAGCTCGCGGAATAGGCGACAAACTTAGTGGAGTTCAGGGTTAGAGGCGCTGTCCAGGGTGCTGATTGTTGTTGGTTGGGAGTGGAGCTGTCCATGGTGCTGAAACTTGTGACGCTGCGACACTGGATGGGTCCCCCCCCCCCCTTTTTTTAGTAGCATTAAGACTGTTTAAAGTGTGGCTTGTTCCAGATGGAGACATTCTGCTTCTATTGTCCAGATTTTAGACACATTTCCTTAAAATGCAGGCGGCCAGATTTGACACTTTGGGATGTCGAAGAATTTCGAAGTTCTCTATGTAATTGGGATTGTTTAGTTGGACATTATGAGTTTGTAATTTTGACTCCAGGCCAGCAGCTTGTTATTAATATTGTCTGTTTGCTGAAGAAATACAATGTGGTCTCAGTATCGACAGTATGATTGTGTAATTATGGTGCCGTAGAACCCAAAGGTTTTTCTATCATAAATGACAAAGAAAAGCCGCAAATCCTCACATTTCAGAAAATTATATCAACGAGTGCTTGGCTTTTTTGGAAGTGAGCAATTAAAACTGTATTTATAAAGCACCTTTCAAAACCAGGGTTTCACAGTTAAAAAAAATGACAAAAGCGTTGGAATTCAACAAATTCAGGCAAAAATTGTCAACAAATCAGGGCAATGAAGCAAGATTTGCTGATCTGACTGATCCATAGTCTAGGAGCCAGGACTGGTAAATGTCGGTCACACACGTCTTGAACTGTGAGTGACCTTGTTGATCTGAAAGGATCAACAAGTCACTGATACATGGTGCAGCAATCTTGTAGATAAAAGTACTTGGAATGGTTTTACATTCAAAACTTTACTAGAAGCAGTGTGACGAAGCTAGCACTGGGATAACATGGGAATGAGTAATCCTGCAGCTGAACTTTGAAATGAATGTAGACCTGCTATGGCCAGAAGAATAACAAAGAAGAAGAAAATGCAATCATGACTCAAAAAGACAAAATGGTGGACATTTGGTTCAAGTTGATGGAAAGATAACGAGGAATGCAGTTTGGCAATTTTCAGGACTGCATGACTGACTTAAGATGTTTCTCAAAGTTCAACTAGGAATCATAAATAACCCCTACAGTAGGTTTCTGGAAGGAAAGAACTCGGAGTTATGATCCGAGTGATTTAACTGCAGGAAACTATGAAACATCCAGAAACTAATCTCAGATAGACACGTTTGTAAAATGGGCAGATTTGAAAGTTCGCCACAGAAATGAAAGACTTGAAAAGTATCTGAAACAATTATCAACATATCAAAATAGATTAATTTCCTGCTAGTCAGCTAATTGATTGATCGACTGATCGTTACAGCTCTAGCATGAAGCAGCACAGTTGTCGGAATAATGTGTTAGCAGAATATCCACTAGATTTGTGAGAGCAAATGCAAAAACTATTTGTAATTAGTAGTTTGGAAGTTAGGTATCCACAGATTTCATAATTTACATAATGAATACCATGCAAGAACATCTAGTTTTTTAAACATTTTTTATAGATTTCTCACTCTCTCACACTGTACAAATATTGACAAGTTGTTTGCCTGCACGTCCAAAAAACATCTCCAAATCAGGTGATTATTAACTTTTTAGATACACTGAACATGTTCCTCATTGAAAAAAAAATCCCTGTCTTCTTAAACTAAATCCTACATTATCTGACAAGCATTGTCTTAAGGTTTATTTTTTTCTCTCTTTTGTCTCTGAGATAATGGTGTCTTGCACTCATTTACTCAAAACAAATCAAATCAAGTTTCAAGTAAGACCACATAGAAAAGTATAGGTGAGTATTTTTCCTCATCTTAATCCCACATGAGATTATAGGGCTGCAATATTGTACATGAATGTTGAATGTGTGTGAGAGGTTAAGGGTGGTAGATTGAGTCCAAATCATTCTCTGATTGCAACCACATCGTTCCTATGCAATCAAAACTCCCAAGCTTCTTGGAGGAGGAATGTTTCTCTTCAGAGAGGCAGGCCGCTAATCAAATGGTTACTGGTTTGATCCCGGAGTGTTCTCACTGGAGGGCCCATTTATTGTAACTGCTGGAGAAATCAAGCCAGTCTGTCTTTATCTATCTCTCTATCCATTTATCCATCGCTCTCTCTCAGAATGAAGAAACACAGATATCTGTTCTCTTGAGTAAAGTTTTTGCATGTTGAAATGTCTTGGCATAAAGAAACCGTAAGTTTCTTTATTTTTTTTACTTACATTTCATCTTTTCTTTTCCCTGCATTTGGGATTTTGCATTTACAATCAGCAATGTGCTGATACAATCAGAAGAATAGTTTATCTGATATGTGGAAAACATTTGGGGATGGCTCTACTCAACATTTTGGCAATAAACACTGTGTGTTTCTTACCTTTTTAGATGCTGGAGTTGTTGTTTTGTTTCCTGCAGCTCACTGTGACATTTTCTTCACCCCTGATTATCCTTGCGTGCATGATGGTATGCATGTACATCAATCCATGCTGAGGTAGGCCTGTGCGCATGCGCTGCGGCAAGGGAGCGCTCTAAAAAAAAATATATATATTTTTTTCCTTCAAACGTTTGTATGAAAGTGAATCCAACAAGATCGATTTATATTAAAATATAAATAATTTTAGTAACTTCATATAAAATTGACCCGAGCTGACCCCATCTTTTGATTGGTTGCTCAGAGCTCGTGCGTCAGAGTCACGTGTGTTTATGCTTTTTGGCTCGCAAAGTTTGGCTGAATTAGCTAACCGCTAGCTAAACTACACGTTAGTAAGAAAACACGTGTTTGCGCTGCGGCTGTGAGGAAGTAATGCACCGAGGTGTTGTCCCGTTAAAACCAGAGACTGTGGAAGTTAACTGTGAAGGAGAAACACGTCACAACGTCACGCAGTAAGTGAATCTGTCTTCACCTGGCGAGGCGCCATTTTGGAAAAAAAACCCATTAACGTTACTGTCACGTGTGTTTTTTAGGGCCTTATCAGGAGGCTTTTCCGGACTTTTTCAAACTGTTGTGTTGACTATTGTCTTTCACATCAGCTGCTTTTCGTGCTTTACGTCGACTAAAGACACCTGAGAAACAGGTGAGTACAGTTGGCTTCGTTAATTGAATGATTAGCTGTCACTTCCGGACGTTATTGTTTGGACAGTGTGTGTCCTCGGTAATGTGTGTGTGTGTGCCACATGTGCTCTATATGCTGACCATTGTTAAAGACAATGAGCCAGCTGTGCAGCCAGTGGTGCCATCCTGTTGACCGTGACGTTGTCTCGTGAAGTGGTTGTTATGACGTTGTAAACATCCGGGGCTCAGCCCAAACCTGGGGGGGTGGGGGGGGTCCAGGGCTTTTGTTCCCATTTCTGGCAGCTACATGCACTATTTTTCACATAATAGAATGTCAAAAAACCTAGGGAAAAAATGATAGTTGCCAATGCCAATAAAAAACAATCATCCTGTAGAGGCTACATCCTATTATTCTGAAAGCATACTACCATAACATAACATAACATAACATAACATAACATACCACCATAACATAACATAACATACCATAACATACCACCATAACATAACATAACATACCATAACATAACATAACATAACATACCACCATAACATACCAGAAAGAGGCAAAAACCATCTGATGTTACCATCTTTTATAAGGGATGTAACATGGGTAGGTTAGAAATTTGGCGTCAATTGTCTTATCTTGAAACCTAGTTTTGTGCTACTATGCTGTAGGTCTGTGTATTGGCACGATTATGGCAATACAATACGTGTCATGAAAGAGGGGTTAAAATTCAATATATTGCGAGTTTTGACTGTCAAAGTATAAAGAACACTTTCACACCGACAATCTGAGTAAAATATGTTTTATTTTTTATGCATTTGCATTACTCTGAGCTGCTTTGTGCATACCAGCCCTGCAGTATCCAAGACAAGTTTTTTATACAAAAGTATTTCCACCCTGAGTATTTCATGTTTTCTAAGTTCGCCTCTCGCTGACTCAATCATTGGTGGAAGAAGTATTCAAGTAATAGTACTAACAAAACAAAGTAAAAATACTCTTTTACAAGTAGAAATGTCGCATTCAAAATCTTACTTCAGTATAAGTACAGAAGTATTATGTTGTTTAAGTAGCATTTTACTGTTGAAGCTGCTCCAGGTGGAGCTAGTTTTATCTTTTTCATTTTATATAAAGTTGGGTAGTTTAGTCCGGTGGTTCCTTCTCAACCTACAATCTGGGCTGGACCCCTGCAAAGGATCACAAAATAAATCTGAGGGGTGAGATGATAAATAAGACAGTAAAGAAGAAAAAAACAACCTTCTGCTCCACACATTTGATTTCATTTTCTGGATGTTTTTCCAATATTTGCTCTTTTTATGTGAAAATGTTTATACTTTTACCTCTTTGGGCCTCAAACAACACAGATTCCATTAACAAGCGAACATTATCAAACCGCACTTCTACTCTTCTAATTAGAAATCTGTCGGTTTGGTCTAAACATCTGTCTCTCCGCTGCAGAACTCATGGGTTTGAAGTCATTTTAAGGTTTATTAAGAATAGTCTGAGACTGCACTCTGTACCCTGAAGATGCCACCTTCAAGCCTGAAAGACTTTCCTTTGTAATGGCTTCAGTTGGGAGTTTTAGTAGAGTTACGCTCGAGATGGAGTTTCAAAAGACTTTGTGGAAAGAGTCTGGTGGGAATACTTATCTCCAGATCATTAAGAGTGTTTATTTGTGTTATAGGTTATTTAAGATGACCAAGCATCCATCTTTCACAGGCAATAACCTGCTGGTGGGAATAGATTTTTTATTTTTATTTTTTTTTACCTCCGCCGGCGGCTGGCTCGGCTCGCTGCAGTCGGGAAGCGAAGGAGGAATCTCCCTCCAGCTCTGCTTCCATAATTAAGGATGAAATTTTGATGAGATCCAGTTGACAAACCTCAGTGTTGTCGATGAAATGTTAATGTCTTAGCAGGATAATGTAAAGCAGTGGAAACACACGGGGAGCAAACACACACTCGTAGAGACTCATAGATGACGCTGAGTCAAAGACAGATCTGGGACATTTAAGTCACTGTAAAAAAAAGAAAGGAAGAAAAAAAGAGTGGGTTAAGTTGAAAACTGCTGCAATGAATCTAGGTGAAACACACACACACACACACACACACACACACACACACACACACACACACACACA
>CALSBV010012184.1:7221803-7250248 GCA_943590825.1 Bovichtus diacanthus | reverse complement strand
AGGATTACCCAGCTGGCAGGCGTTGGCAGATTTACAGAAATGTTAGGTAAGGTGGGTTGTTCTTACACACTGGACACAACGGCAACAAACCAGAAGCTTCCTGACAAAAGTAAACTCTTGCAAAAAGTCAGAAAAGCATTCCTCCTGCATGTTGTGCAGGTCTATTTGAATTATTCAGGACTTATTGAGTGATTATTCAGCCCTAGTCTGGTAGACAAGACAAGACATCAGGGTAAGATTTTTACATAACTGCTTTTACATTAAGCCCATATGTTGCAGCAAAAGTCATCGTTATAAATAATCCAGTAGAAATCTGCTTACAGCTGAAATTTTAACAGCAGCTCTTATGCATTCTTCATAAAATCTACAGTCCGCTGGTCAAGACAATATGTAGTGAATGAAAGGAAAACAACTCTAAATTCTGTGTCGTGCTATTCATGTTTTTTACTCAGATTATATGATAATGGCCGTGTGTTCTTTGTACTTTGACAGTTTTCCTAACAATTTATTTTAAAGTCGCAGTATATTGCCTTTCTCACAGTTTGGAACGTGTTTCCTATACACAGCTTTAGTAAATTAAAACAGTGTATGTTTAGGACTGAGATCATAGTTAAAGGTGTGATCGTAGTTAAACATTTACATAAATAAAGGCGGCAGAATATTAGAAACTTCTCTGAATATAAGGCACAGCACTATCACTAACTATCACCTTAATGCTGAAATATGTGATTCCTCTATGATGGAGTCAAAGAAAACATTATACCATTCCAAACCAACATGCTCACAAATATTAAATGCTGAGGTGTAGATTTTATTAAGAGCAAATGCACTGTTTAAATGGACATATTAAACTCCGGGATGTGTCTACCCGCCAGCGTTTTCTACCTCCATTTAATTGTCAAGTGGATTCCAACCAATCTGAGCTGATGTGAGTCCTGACATTTTGCTCAAATGTTAAGTAAATAAATCCACCGGCTAACAAATTCATTGGATTGATTTCATTAAAACTTAGTTTAGAGAGCTTCTTATGTAAATCAGTCAAGTCCTTGAGCTCTGTTTTGGGTTTTCTGGCTCCTCTCAGCAGTTTTTGACATTTTTCAGTAATCAACTATTTTTGTGTGCATGTGCCATAGGAAATGTGTTGCTTTGCCAACGTTTGGTGCAGCGCCATGCAGGCTGAGGACTGCTGGAAAAGACAGCAGAGAGAGTTTTCCTCCCAAGTGGAGCTGCTGCAGACAAATGCATAAAGATTATGTACCACTGTGTGCAACCCCCATCCCTGCATTTAGACCTATGACATTTATAATAACTAGCTTTGGTACTGTTTTAGCAAAGAATAGTTTGACATTTTGGGAAACACGCTTATTTGCTCTTATCCCAAGCAATTGATGAGAAGATCGATTCCGAAACTATTTGCACCTCTAAAGCTCTTGTTTGTTTGTTAAATCCTTACAAAAACTTTCATTATTCATCAGAATCAACGATTTAGAACAAATTTCGTCCGATAAAGCTTGGGGGCCAATCGATCGGCTCAGTCTTAGGCATTACAGCTCTGCACGATTGTATTTATTCACTTTTTCAAGACAAATATAATGGCACACAAACAACTGCAAAAGCAAAGCAAGGACAAAAAAGTAACAAAAAAAACTGAAATTAACTAAATAAATCTGGTCGCACAAAATTAGCTACAATAACAGTACAATTTTGAACAACTGAGTATTTCTGAGCGCTTGAAACTCAAACTTTGGGCCACATAATCGTATTGTTGATACAACACAATGTAGATGTACAAACACTGACCTGCAACCGCTTTGTTCCTGTATACAGCACTAGAAACACGTGTTTTTTTATTATTCCTAAACGTACAATTGGGCAGAGTTTTTGTCTTCTGAAAGTCTGCAAAACATCTTGTTTGCAATAATAGCTTCATATTTCGTTTTTTACCTTTTTAGTTTGTATTAAATTGTTAAATTTAGTCCCGCGTGTTTGACAGTTTCTATAAGGAACATAATGTTTTTACACACGAAGCAGCGTATAGCTAGCTCTGGTCTTTTCTTTGACATGAAACTATAGCAACAGTCTGCTCATCACTGGAGGACTGTAGCAGCAGCAGTAACAGCTTTTCCATGAAAACCCAAACTAAAGGCAATGTGGGCTGCAGGGCTTTTAGACATACTAACACCGGAGCGGAGAGGTCATGCATGACATGATGTGTGATTACACGGGCTGTACCAGGGCAGCAGAGTATGGAGTGATGGATTACAGTGTGTACACTCTTGTGGATCCATAACTGACTTGAACTATATGACCCATAACTGTGACTTAAAAGGATAACTGAACAGAGGCTGTAGTTACGTGCACACTGTTATTTGTTCCACTGGATTAATCCAAATGAACTATTCACCGATCCGAACAGGTTTCTGGATGCAATTGACTTTTTTTTTATTAGTGAATTCAGCAATTATTGCAACATATTTTGTCCACAAATTTACAGATGAAGCATTTTGAATTCGCTAGCGCTCTGATTCACGCTGATTCAACATATTTCTATGTTAATTTTGAGGATATTGTGTAAAGTAAAATGAATTTGTAATATGCGCAGTTATAGCCGTTTGGTTTTTCTCCATGCACATTTTACATGCTGTGTTTCTTTTTGCTAATATATTTTGATGTGGTTTAAAAGTCATACTCTGGTCTTCACTCAATTCATAGTAAATTAATTTTGACTTTATAGGACGGAGTGGCGCTTGTATTTGTGAGCCTTTTGTCAAACAATGTTTTTCTGATGGAGGCGAATAGCTAGAGGGATTTAAGTACCGTCGATGGCTTTTGGTTAACGGGACGTGATTATTATTATTATTATTATTATTGTTATTATTTTACAGCACAATTGTTGTGGAAGTGAGACTAAAGATGTGCGGTGAACCCTGCAGACGTGAGCGCTCACTGAGGCCTGCAGCACTCCCTGTGCTCTGCTCCTCGCACTCTGAACATATAGGAGTTGAACGGTCAGCTGGGAAATGCACATCTGCATACATGTGTGTGCCGGGGCTGACGATGAGTAATGCATTTGTCACGCCAGCCAGGCCGAGCTGGGATAAAAGCCTTTTCTTCCTAATCGAGGCCCACAGGGTAATGTGGTAATACAGATGGGGCCTGTCATGCTTTTCTGAAAAGCAAGACGACGAGGAGGAGGAAGATGAGCAACGTGAAGAAGAAGAAGAAGGAGGAGGAGGAGGAGGAGGAGGGATTCATCTGGCCTCTGTGGTTTCTCCATTAGAAGTGGAGAATTGGGTTGATGAGTAGATAGGTTGATAGGTAGGTGGACGTTTTGCTGTCTTCGCATATTGATTGAAAGCGCTTTTCAACTTTATTTTTCTCTTTGAGAATATGAAAGGGAGCAAAACAAGCTCTCGCACAGAAGTAGAAAAAGAAATAAATAAACCGTCTCGAATATTCTCTTTTTACAGCAGCGTCATCGCTACCTATGCGCCATCCAGCATGAATCTGCCATGCGGTGTTTGGACATATGTCAGGTCGGCTCAGATTCTTTGATGGTTGTGTTTGCTCGCACTCACTTCGTGGGGGAGAGAGACTAGTTATTTCCTTCTGTATTTTTGTTTTTTTTATTTACTTCTGAATTGCACGATATTTCACAATATCTTGTTTTCTTTTTCCATCCTAATATCGGCCTCAACAATCCAGTAATGGTCGTGCTCTAATCCTCCGCCTTGATTATCCACTGTGGTGTAAATTAAGGACAATTCCCTTCAGGTTGTCCCAGTTTCAAAATCATGCTGAGCTGTAACGGATCAGCTTTTCCACTCCATGCTTTCACTTCTGTCTTTAAATTGTCTACATTTCCACTGTAAATGGGTTCCAATGGAGGGACACTGTCACCTAGGCTCCCTCCAGGTGTTTCCACCCAATAATCCCAAAAAATGCAGATGAGTTGGACTAGTCTGTGTCTGACATCGGCAGTGTGTCCCAGCCGGGGGTTTCCCTCTGCATGCTAGAACGACCAGCTCCTTGTTACCCTTAATGAAGAATGACTGTGTCTCTCTCTATAATTTGTACATTGAAATTATGTATTGTCCTGTGCGCCTTCAATGTCAGATTTGCCAAAATGGACAATAAAGATTTGGTTCTGAGCTTGAACTCGGGCTTGATGCCCAGTAATGGTGCCAGACGGTGTTGAAAGGAAGGTTAGCGACGCTGGCCAGTGACCAGACGATGCCAAGAGGAAACCCTGTTGTGTAATGATGAAAGACAGAAATCAACAAAGATAATTCTCTGGGTGCAAGGGTGGGCCAGAGGCAAAATTTGTACCTAATTTCACACCAATCCATCCGATTGTTGTCCAGACATTTCACAAAAAATTTAAAAAGTCATGGGATCATCAAAATCATTAGGAATCAACCTCTGGGGAACACGAATACACAGGTTTCCATCCAAATTATGCGCGAATTGGAACCAAATTTAAACAAATAAAAAATAAATCTGCAAAAGAAAATGCGAATGAATGCTTGTTTCCATCCGCGACCGTTATGGGATTATTATTTATTAGGAGTTGTTCATCGAGACAAGCAGGAGGTGGCGCCAATTCTCCAGTCGCTAAACGCAGAAGTAGAAGCCAGTTGAACCTTAAAGGTTGAAAAACAATGTTTGGTGATGAGACATTTCTGTTTGTTTCATGTATTAATGTGAGGAAGGTTCAGAGCTGTGTGCTTTTCATCTCTTTAGCAGAGCGGAAGCTTCACTGGATCTAGTCGCACGCTTCATGTGCGTCATCATTTATCCGTTAAATCTGTGTCCGTGAAAAACTTTTTACAATATTTCAATTAAACTTTCGTCATTTCTGCTCATGTTTTTTTCATGGGCAAATTGAAAATGCTCATGAATGGGAAAATGGGTGAAAGGAAAAGCACCTGATGTGCTAATCCATAGCAGATGTTGAGCTATTTCACTGGATAAGTGAACTTGATTTTGACCTGCTGGTGGCGCTGGATGAAAGGTTATTAGGATTCATCCTCTGGGGACCATGAATGTCTAACAAACTCCACATCAATCATCCAATAGTTATATCATATCCTCATATTATCAGCATCACACTCTTGGAACTTGATGCTGTATTTTCAATGAATACAGATTTCAACATCGGCATGGTCCGAGCTTAATTATGGACACATAATAATGCAATTTTTTTGTGCATTGTTGTCCCTCATTGTCCAGTTGGTGGAGCAGAACAGGCTGTTGGAATTGAATCAAAGCCTCCCAGCAGGCCTTCATAACCACAACTGTTTGCATCAGTGGCCCAGCACAGCAGATCCCCGGGGACATAACACACAGATGTGCACACATGAACACACCCGTGGGCACTCCAACTCTGCTATTCATATCAACATCACAGAATTATACGACTGCGAAGACTATTTAGTAACATAGAGCGTATTCCATATCAATACACTCCGAAGAACCGTTAAATGAGTGTAACATGGGTCATGGATTCATTAAGTAGCTCGCTCCCCAACACGTGACAACTTACATTATTACATTACATGCAAATCATTTAGCGCTCTTGCTTGATCGCTCTGTAGATAACCGAATAGATTCCAATAAAAGTCGCAATGTTCTTTTTTTTTTTCTTCTCAGCTTTTTATGAACCTGTGTTTGTGCTGAGGAAATATAGGACATTTGTTCTTTCTCAGCATCACCCTGCTTCATATTCATTCTGGCGCTGATGTGCACACCAGGAAGCTGCTCTGTAAAACAGCAGACTCCTCTTATCTTCTTGTTGGATAGCAAGCAGCTCGACTGATCAAGGTCAGGGGTTAAGCACACCGCTCGGAGGCACCTTTTCTTTAGGGAGGAAGGAGTACAAACACGAAAAGTTGAACATACTTTTGTGGGGTTTTTTTGCGATCTTGTGCTATCTTATAAGGTCAAGGCAGCAACAGGACTTGGTGTAAAACTACGGAAACTAATATTTTAATTGTACAGTGTAGATAAAAGAGGCAAAAGAAAGATTTTGCCAGTCTTTTTTTCACAAAAAGTGCTGCCAGTGGGTCTGTAAAAGATCTCATGTGTGCATAAAACGCAGCAGCTTTGAGTTTTAACTTGTTTTTGGCTTTTTTTTCAACAAGACTCAAGACAAGATTTTACCCGGAGATTTTTGACAACACAGCACTTGGCAGAACGTCTAACCTGCACACAACAGGGCAGTAACTTCCTCCTCTTTCCCAGTCAGGCTGCACATTCCAGACACGCCCCATCCGCAGGTCACAGTCCTGCAAAAATAATACCAACACTGGGCTATCTCACTGGGATAGATGTGCAAGAGCTCACACGCATGCGCTGTGCTTAACCTCATTCTGTGCGTTGTAACCAAAACAGCTCAAACTGCATTTACACTATTGTGTGAAAGAGGCTCTGCAGTTGCTGCGTTCAGTAGCTCTCCAAAGGGAGAACACTGTGTTTGTGTGGCATCACAGCAGTGACAAGCTGCAGTTGGGCTAAAGCGTCCTGTGCTGTAAACAGTGAGAAAGAGAAATGGTGTTTAGGAAATCTCTGTTTTTAATGGATTTAATGATGTCATGAAACAGATTTACCCTTGTTTGGTATTAATTTTTTTGGACAAAATGTTAATGGTTCACTAGGCCTGTACCTGAATCTGATTATTATTTTTTAATTGAGTCAGATTTGGCTGTTCAGTGCTAAGGTTTGACTAATTGTAAAAACTATCTGGCAATCAGAAGATCCGTTGGCATGAGTTTCGGTGCTGATTTTTCTTTTTTACCATATTAACACGGTCAAATGCGGCTCGCCACAATTAAATAATGAACCGAAAATATTTTTTAATTTGTCAACCGGTGTGTGCCCGTGTGTTACTTAGAGATTTAGAAGAAGCAATGAGGGGGAAAAAAATCCTCCAGCTCGCTGTATGTCGAAAAACGTTTAAATGTCTCATTTTAAATTGACCCGGTGAACGCCAGATGAAGGACATGCAGGTTATTTGTAGCGCAGATACATTGTGTGTATTGAGAACGGGAAGTACAGGAAATATCCAAGGACATGGAGTTGTATAAGAAAAAATAAATCTTGTGTGCAGATTTTCCTTCTGAGTAAAAAGTCGGTTAAACTCATGCAGCCAGGATGATCCCGTTCAGGGATTTTTGATCAACCATTTTCAGTTTTTCCTGCTGCATATCGGATGCATTTTCTTCTTCTGTGTTACAGAAATAAAGCAAACAAACACAATTCTTCGATGCAGCATTAAGGTCTGGTACCAATCCACATTTCTGATGCTCCGATTTTCTCTTCCTCAAACGAATGTTGTTGCCAAGCAAAATTTGCCAAGATCCTACATACTCACTGGAAATGCTATTAATTGCCATGGTAACACGGTAACCGCTCCAGGAAACACGGTGCAGCTTTTTCTGATTTCAAAAGTAAATCTTCCCTCTCTGGGTGGAAGGGGAGAAAGGAAACCGCATCATTTTATTTGTCGAGGTGACATTGAATGATGATAACCAATGTTTTAAACTTCATTATTGATTCGATGTTTGGCTATGGACACACGTAACTGCATGAAAACACTGACAAATGACAAATAATATGGAATGATTGCATGTATAAATCTCACGTGTCCCACCTACAATATGTGCAGCCACCATCACTCACTCTTCTTCCTTCTGGCTCTTGCAGTGAAACCTACAGTCATCGATGTGGGCATATATGTCAACAGCATCGGGCCTGTGTCATCCATTGATATGGTGAGTTAAAGCCTTCTGTCTCTCCCTCGGTCACACACACACACACATATTTGTCCGTTGCCCGACATTAGCATCATCATACATGAACGCTGCCATTACTCACGCTGTATTTGGAGGCCACCACAGCTGTTTTCTGGGCTGATGGAAGCCAGGAAGGACAGGTGTGGACGCTTTGCTCACATCCTGTGGATCAACTTGGATTAAGCAAATGAGTTAAAAAACCAAGATGAGAGAAAGAAATTCTGCTCGGCGCTATCGAGTCAGACAGCAGTTAGTGTCTCTGTGGAGAGGAGGCCTCCTCTCAGGCTGGGGCGTAACAAAGTGTTCTTTTTCTCTTGCTTTTCTGCTTTTTTAGCTTTATATAGTCTGCGGATCTTTTGCACCAGCATGTAATTTCTCATAATTAAGTTTGACTAAGAGGTAAAAAAGGGTTTTGGAAGAAGACCAGGGCTTGGATCGATGCATATTTCATGATGGAAGGCCTGGTCAGACGCAATAAAACATGAAATGTTGAAACTGAACGCTTGATGTGAGGTAATGAGAAAATAGTTACTATTCAGACAACTTAAAGCATAAACAGCCTCTTGTTTGGCCTTCAGTGAGGTGTGGTGGACTAAATGGATGCAGCCTTTCATGTATAGTGCAGAGAGCCTATTCAATCGCTGTCAATACGCTTGGAAATCCTCTCTAAAACATCATAAATGTGTTACTTTGCAAATATTAACTGAGCTAGACATGATAATGAAAGTGTTTTTATCTCTGAACTCACCAGATCACCAGATGTTGAGTTGTGACTGTTGCCTAGCAACGTTAAATATTCCCATATATAAAAGCAATTTAGCCTCTTTTTTTTTTTTTTTTTTTAACTGTCAGCACAAGCCTGCAACTTATATTATTCACGACTACATTTGCTCACTCAGAATTAAATCACAAAAGAAATGAAGTAGTGCATTGCACGAATGTGCTGTACTGAATGTCATTCATTCCTGTACATTAGTCTTTATTATTAATGTTATTTTCCAGAAATGAATGAATTAAATCTGTGAAAATGATGCAAGTTAATATCCACTGGCAAGTATGAAAGCACGCCTGTGAATGAGTTGTTCCAAATGAATTCATGCCAGAGCATTACTATGCAGTCATTTAGCAGAAGACATTTAGGATTCCTTCCAAAGTGCAATTGGGTAAATTCAATTTTGGATGCAAAATAGCGTAGTTGAACTTATAGTTCATTAAGTTGTTTTTGTACTCTGGACTCGGAGGAGCCAACAGGAGATGCACGGTCACTTTGGGAAATAGTGTGAACTTTGGACTCAGTGTAGACAGTGTGATTGGTTTTCTAACCTATTAATCCATTCACACTGACGGTTATAGAGAGATGATCAAACCTGCACTCGACATCTCCTGCATATCTGTCCGTCCTCACAGACGTCCTGCTCTGTTGCTCCTCCTGAGGCTTCCTCCATCTTCTTCCCTGTTAAAGGGGTATTTGTGGAGGTTTTCCGTATCCGTATCGAGGGTCTAAGGACAGAGGGAGTTTCATGCTTTCCAGATTGTAAAGCCCCTTGAGGCAAATGTGTGATTTATGATATTGGTAGGGATGTACCGCTTGGCAAATTCTGGGTCGATACCAATTTTTAGAATAACATGTTGTCTGGTAGACAATACGAATGTTTTTTGCTCTAGGTTGCTGTTCTTGTTTATTTTTTGTAATATTTGTTACTTCTGTGTCATGAAAACAAACATCTTCATTTAAAAAAACAAGTCATTCAGCCCTTAATTACACTATTTTTCACTGAGCACAAATCGAATCATACACATTTATGAAACAACCTTTTAATATAGCCTTCTTTCACATGAAAAATATATCAATTTTTTTAAATAACTGCTTTAAATGCCTTTTTAACCTGCTGTACAGCTACCTATATGTAACGCCTACAACTACAGCTGACTGTAAGCATCTCCGCCTTGTTGCAGCTCAGTCTGCTTCTCTTCTCATCCAAGATGTGCGACGCAGCGCTGAACAGTCGCTCACTGTCCGTGCTGGCGCAGGGAGCACATAGAGCTGGAAGACAGAGTTGATTATTTCTCCAATATCCGAGTGCGGTCGCATTTCTGGAAAGAAAAGTGTCTTACAAAACTGCATGTCGCTGATCTTATCCCGAGACGGTGTAATGCGCCGACATTTTCTTTCCAACTTTCTTTTATTAAACAAATTGAACATTGAACTGAACCAAAAAAAAAAAAAAAAAGTTACCTTTTAAAGTGCAGTTTTATTACTAATACACTCTTATAACTGTCTGTGGTGTATGTATTTATCACACAAGTTGACATCGGCAGGTTGACGATGAAGAAACAATATTGTGCAGCCTTGAATATGAATATATATAGAGAAGTAATTACTAGATTTAAATGCATTGAATAAGTGAATGGGAACTATAAAATTCTCTACAATGAAAGTCTTGTACCAAGTCACTCTCTATTGGCTAGTGCTGAACAAAATGCAGACTGTAAATAATATCAAAAATGGAGTTTGATTTCATGAAAATCTTAAGAATTATAAATACAGGTAATACAAAACAGCATATTTTAATAAGTAAAATATAAAGAAATTGAACATAATCTTGTCAAAAGCACCGTCTGTTGCAGGGCTTTAATAAAAGGGTAACGTATAGCACACCGGTCATTGCTCCAACTTAAGCCTCTGCAGGATGATTCAGCAAGTAAATAAAAGGCTGTTGATAACACTGAAGGGGCTTATTTTACCACGATGACTTCCTTTCTGCTGGATCCTGCTCATTACATGGCTGTATACAAAAGACATCAATCTATTGACACTGCAGATAAAACCTGATGCATTTAAATACAAACTAAGCCCTCTGAGAAGCTTACCTTGAAAAGCAGCCTGTCTGCACCAGGTAACAGCTTTCTCGTAGAAGTGAGCTGATATAGAGAAAAATCAACAAAATGGACCAGACGGCCACGACTAAATGTGATGAAAGAAATGTCTGAACACAGCTCAGAATACTTTTTACTGGCCACTCAGAATCGAGGGTTTTGTCATTTTGTTTTCTTGGTTGTCTGTTTTTGTTTAGTATATACGTGTCCATGTTGAGACGGCAGTATAAGCTTAGATATAAAACAATAGAAGAAGACATTACATCATAGCCCATGAGATAACCTGGGTGTTGTTTACAGTTACCACCTATGTCAGTTTTGCAGAACCTAAATGTTTTTAAACCAAAAGGACCAAAGAGATCAAGGAAAAAGAAAGAAATCATGTATGATTTAAAGTCGGGGTCTGAGAACTAATCCATGCGGTACTCCTTTGATGGGGGCAATGGTATTATTTAGGTTCCCGGATTTTAACAAATTGCTCTCTTCGGCGGTTTAAAGGTCCTAAAAACTTAACACAATTTTCTCTCAAAGTTAAAAAAAAATCCCTATATATTCACTGTCATCAAGAAAATCTTCCAGGGGCTTTAGGACTGGAACCAAAACAGGGGGGTACTAGTGAAAGCCAGGTGCTACTACGTTACATTGGTGAAGAGGATGCTACGTTTACGAAATTATATGGTTTGACAAATATTTCTATATCTAAAAATTGTTTTCTTTTTCTTATTTCTTAATTTAAACACGAGACAACAGACACTGCACAGTTACAAGGACAGAAAAGTTTGAATTACATGCATTAATTTCAAAGTCCCCATTCCTAAATTCAAACCTTCATTGAGGATGTCCTTGTTTCTATTTATAACTACAACCAGCTATGCAAATCATGTTTATTCTAGAGTTCAGTGAGAACATCACTTAATTTCACACTGTACTTTCCTACCGCAAATGTCCATCTTCGTAAATCCTGGAGACTCTTTGTCTGTGTTAAAATTGTTGTGAGTGCAGCTTGTACACACACACACAGACACACACAGACACACACAGACACACACACACACACACAATCGGGTAATTTAGTTGTTGTGAATTTAAAAACTCCTGCAGCCTGCAGTAGGTCAGTGAGGCATGGCTGGTTTCGGCTCGCTGTGGGAGCCCAAACTTTGTTTCAGTGAGCAGGATCCCGCTGTGACATTCCAGTGATGTTCCTCTGTGTAAGCGCTGATTGGCTTCACCCTGTCAGGACGCTGGTCAGTGGAATGTGGATCCCCAGCCGCCCCCGGCGCTGACTGGACTGGAGTTAGTGCAGACTCACATCTCTTTTATCTCGCTCTCCCTTTTACGCATTTTCCGCGCGGAAATGTTAGTGTCAGAGGGAAAACAACAGATTTCTTCGGCGTGGCCTGGCTCGGCCTGGCATGGCTCGGCCTTTCAAAGCTCCACATTCACACTGTACTGCACGCTTGAGTCCGATGCATCATGTGACCTCCATTTAGCGTGTCTCTGAACTGCACGGGTTTGTGTGACTTCCCCAGGAAAAAATAGGTCAAGTCCTTAGGTTGAATCAAATGCATGATCCCAAATAAACTCACACACACACACACACACACACACACACACACACACACACACAGCAACTGTCTCCAGCGCTTCGACTTAGAACAAACTCCAGGAAGCTTCTCATCTGCCTTTGAACAAAACACATTATCTTTCCTCATTTGCTCCAACGGTAATGGGCACTGGCTGGGATGATGCAATACCAAATGAAGCTAATAGTAATTTAGGACATACTGTGATGAATGGTTGAGTGATTAAACAGCATTAGCGGCATTAAAGTCAAGAAAAAGTGCCGGGCTTTTATAGCTGCTGCTGGGAGAGTCAGATAACACAGCCAGTAAATTAACAGACAAAGATGGACGCACTTTGACATCGGCACTATGTTCTTGTCGTCTATGCTCGAGCCAGTGAGTGGGTGGCATCTTGAATTTACTGCTCTGTTATTGAGCATGCCAGTGTGTATCAGCCAGGCGTAGAAATTATTGGGACCACCTGCCCTGTCCATAATATGGACTGATTATGTGAAACCAAGTGGAAGCCATGATTCCCTATTGATACCACCAATAATAAACCCATCTGAGAAATGAAATGGACGAGGCTCATGAAGATTTTCACGCCTTGAGATAAGTCTGACATGGAAAAGCACTGTGCCTCAGCCAAAGACAGGTGGGTCCATCTCCATAGACGGTGGAGGACTGAACTTTGTTATATTATTCTTTTTTTGTGTAAATACAGTCAAGTTTTAAGAAATTGAGAATTGAAATAGCCTAAAAAAACAGGTGGCCCTGTGTTACACCCGGCGCAAAATCATTGATAGTTTCAGACCGACGTAGTTGGCATTTTCTCGCCTAGCGCCCACGTAGTGTAGGTAGCAGTTGTACTTGCGCCCATCTGTGCTCCCATGGGCGAGTTGGTGGGCGCATTGTTTGTGTGTCGTGAGGCAGCAGTCAATGGCACAGTGTTTCCCTGTTATTTAAGGGGCACGCTATTAAGATGCGACATAGGCGGCTTCACAACGCGCATACACTCTGCTTGTTACACACACGTGCAGCCAAATGCCATTTTTAATGGGACATTTTACTTTGCGTCCAGATTCTGCGCCGTTTAACATGCAAAAGTGGAGTTGGACCCTAAATGCACTTGCACTTTATACCATGCGCCACAGATCATCAGTTTCTAGAGCTTCAGGAATTGATTATTTGATGAATCTATCCATTTCTTATTTGATTAGTCAATCAATTGTTTAGGCTATAATATCGTATAAAGGGGAAAGGGACCATCACAGTTGCCCAAACTCCGAACAACAGCTCAAAGCTACAGTGTTATCTGCACTGCAGCCACTGGACATCACTTTTTGCCGTCGGCCAGAGAGGAAAGACTTCTTTTTAAACATCAGTGAAGGCGCTTCACTGCTCACATCTGAGTGTCAAAGCAGATCATTTTCACTTATGTTGAAGTGTCAGGCTGCTATTTGCAGCCGTGTGAAAGTTGTTCCACAGCTCAGCTTTCTGTCACATTCACAGTGAAAACCTACTACATCTATTTATAAAGATACTTTTCTTTCTTTCTAGAATCACTCAAGGCTTGATTGGTCGTTATTTTATTATGTAGATCGCATGTCTTTATTTAGCGCTTCACTCCAGCAACACATTCAGGGTGTCATGTTGTGAAGGTTTGCTCTGAGCCCCTGAAGTATTTGGCTATTGATGCCACAGTTGATGAAGTACGTGAAGAGCAGAGAGTATGCGTGGACACACACCTGACAAAAAGCTCATCTTAATACAGGGACACAACCAAAGCAGGACATACAGTATAGTGTCACGTGCCATAGGTTTACTAGTTACTGTAGGTTACATTGCTTTCAATTCATCCTACTTCTTGGAATTCACAAGCTAATTAAGGGACAGATTTTATTTTGAAATGAGCCGTTCTGCATAATGAGTCCTTTTACTTTGTTGTGAATAGAACTGCAACGATGAGTTGATTAGTTGAATCCGCAGAAAAATAATCGGCAACTATTCTGAGAATCAATTAATTGCAAAGTAATTACAAGCTGTGATATGCGCACACTATAGCCAAAAACAAATAGATGGGAACACATCAGGTTAAATAAAAGTGTTAACAACTTTCTGATGCAGCACTACATTAACTTGATGTTTATGGTGAAAAATTGCAAAATCCGGCAAGTTTCAGAAGGATTATGGAAGGATCCTTATTCACCCTAATTACCTTATTTCTGAATCCATCAAAGGCACTTTTTTTTTGTCTCGCTCCAAACATGTCAGTCTGAAGTTGTCTCTGGTGAGGGGAAAGGGATTGATACATCCAGTACAGGCAGCCATTAGTCCAGATAAATGTGTTTACATGAATAATCTTTGAAGAGATGTCAACCCCAGCCAAGAGACAACGTCCCTGTTTGACAGATGCAATATTTCAAAGAGGCTCAGTGGGATTTTACAGTCTGTGTTTTTCTCTTTCTGTACACTAAGTCCGAGCGGGGTGTGTGTGTGTGTGTGTGTGTGTGTGTGTGTGTGTGTGTGTGTGTGTGTGTGTGTGTGTGTGTGTGTGTGTGTGTGTGTGTGTGTGTGTGTGTGTGTGTGTGTGTGTGTGTGTGTGTGTGTGTGTGTGTGTGTGTGAGAGAGAGTTGCAATTTCTTTTTTTTTTTGGACTGATAAATCCACCGAAGTTCTGAGTGATTCCAGACCGTTTATTTTCTTTCATCACTTCTTCTTATTGAGATCCTTTATTTATTTTGCATTCTTTGCATCTACTTTTATTTCGTGCTGTTGCTGGAGGCTCGGCTGCTGAAGACAAAAACTTCAATTTATTCTTTATACAAAGCCTTACTCATCCAGACTTGAGATCAAGGTCGTCCTTTGCAAAGACAAGCTAACCAAATAAGCGGACATATCGACAATGAACACATTTATCATTTCATAATTGCAAGAAGAAAAAAGACCGAGAAGGACAGTGAGTCAGAGATGGAGGGGACAGATTATTATTGTCATTGGCATGCCATCAATCTAGCGCAGCCGTCTGTCTTCTTTTAGTCAGCATGCGAACACATTTTAAAGATGTTTTTACTGACCCAAAACACAAAGCGGGGCATTGCAGTACAGCACAGCCGTACTTTTAATTTGTTGTGATCGAATGCTGTCAATTCACGGTGCTTTCCTACATTTCCCAGTGGCCTGTGGGAAGCAATCAACACTATAATTATATTTTTTATGGCTATTGTGTTTGGCACAATAGCAGCAAGGGTACTGGTGGATTTTTAATTCATTTTGTGTTTTTTATACTACTTTTTTTTTTTTTTAATGATGCTCTAAAATTAAGCTTTTTTTCTTCTCAGTTATCACCACTTTGATCCAACAACTATTGGAGGATTGCCATGAAATTTGGTTCGGATATCCATGTTCCCCAGGGGATGAATCCTAATGGCTTTGATTATCCACTGACTTTTCCTTTAGTGCCACCGTAAGGTTGACATTTGTGGTTTTAATTGAAGGGACTCAACAAAACAAGTATATGTGGTTCGGACGTTCATGTCCTATGCAGGATGAATTCTAATAGCGTTGGTATTCAAATAGCTCAGCTGTAAACTGTAAACTGTAAATAAAAGTGGTGCTTTGCATCAGGAACGGACATTCAGAAAATAAAGTTCCTAATATTGGCATAATAGTAGATTTTCTGGAAACTTGGTCAAATTTTGCACTACATTTGAATAGAAACTATTGTGAGCCTGTTATCATGCTACGTTAGCACTTAGCTCAAAGCTCTGTTAAGTACAGTCTCAAAGAGCTGCTAGCGTGGCTGTGGACTCTTTATTCCTTAGTTTTACTGGCATTTATTTCTTACTAATCTTGAGTAATTGAATGAAATACAGAGAAGTGTATTATTGAACTTACACAGGCTGTTTTTATGTTTTGTTTTGGATGTAAAAGGGACTGACAGGTGAAATAAAAAAATTACCTATTGAAGCAAAAGTGCATCACAGTGCAAAGTAATGTGATTATAAAAAACACTTTCTCCTTTTCAATCTTGGCTCGAGAACAAAGCAGCTGTTAGTTAATTTATTTTATCATGTTTCTCTCTGAAGCCTCAACTCTTCACCTCCTCTAAATGGAGACGTTTTTTGAATCTAATTTTGGCAGACGGGTTGAATTGCTGGCGTCTCAATCAGTAGTGATTTGGACGCTCTATATCCTGCAGTTCCACTTAAGTGATTAAGGTTGATAAAACAGGTGTGTTTCTGCATAAAAGCTTGCCTAATGCTGCTTTAAAGTATATTCCATAGATTTGCAATGCATGCAAAAACATGGCTACCTTTTTAAACCATGTTTCTGAGAACAGGAAGGACCCTTGACTCAGGGATTCTCATGTTTATTCTTGCTTTATTCATCCCTGTAATTTGCCCCCACCCACACACACACAAATTGACTCAATCTGTACCTGCACTTACCCTGTCAGAATGAAAGAAAGTGTGCACCCTCAGTAACAGCAACAGGGGACGGACTCACTGAATAATTGAGTCCATAGAGATTGAAGGACATCTTGAACTTCCACTCTGAAAAGACGAATGAAGCTATTTTTGTGGAGGGGACACTCACTTACAAGGTACACAAACTTCACTAGAACACAGACGCACAGTTGCTTGACTAATAAATCTGTCTATCTATCTATGATGTGTAAATACACACACCTGTGCACACACACACACATGCGGGCAACATACATCAAAGGCTCCGACACTTTTCAGAAGAGACTCTTGACATAAAAGGAACATTGTGTTTCCCTCCCTCTGCCTTTCCTTTAATTTCTGTTCAATATTCGCTGCTCATTTTTGCTTTATTGGCTGTTGAGAATGTTTGTGCATCTGTTATGGATCACTTGGCAATATTTCACTGTTAAATACTCAGTTTGATTCAAGGGTACAGATATCTTACTTGGTTCAACCAGCATGTATTTGGAAAATAATAAGGCTTGTTGGAACTGAAAAGAGGAAAGAAACTGTCGTATATCTGAGTTGAATGATACGATTATTAATTAATAGTGACTCAACAAGTTGGCTGGATTCTGAAATATGTGACTTCAAAACTCACTTTCTAGCCTACATTTTTGGATTTTCAGGCCTTACGAAGACGTTTTATCATGAAATGTTGAAACATGTCGAAATTTGCATTTGTCATCACTTTGAAAGGAATGACAAGATGGGAAATGTTTGATAGTTCCATAAATACAGTAATGTTTCATTTCTATCGCTGTTACATTTTATATATCGCACACATTCATCGATTTGCATATAAATATTGCAAATACTATAACTGGAAGATGAGGTACAAATTGCCACTTTACCAGACATCATTGTTTTAACTTGGTAGATTATTCCCATTTTTTTGTTTAATGCCACTATAATCAATATTGTTTATGTTAACAATGGAACAAACACTATGCATATATGAAGGATGTTGCTCGTAATGTCAAAACCAAGATAGTTATTATCCTACTCTGCAGTTTCCATTCGCTCTATGCGGCGTTTTAGCAACTTTCAGCTTTTTGTTTTGGTCCACAACTCTTTCTGTTTTTGGTTCACTCTCACATCTTATTAGCGTGCTTTTCCGCAGCAGCAGGCAACTGTTTTCAACAAAGAAAAAGCTCTGATAACTGCATTGTACACTACCTGCCCAGCACCACTGTCCACAGACATAGTTAGCAACTAGCTAGTGAGCATAAGGGAAACATGTCTCCCAATGAATGCTAATGTTGCCCATGTGAGTGCTGGATATATAAAGATGGCAACTGTTTTCTAACAAGTTCACTTCATCCGCTTAGAAGAGATTTGTGTAGAAGCTACTTCAAGTATAAAGCCATCTCGTCGAGGTCTAGCTCTTCAAGATTATTAGCCTAAATTTATGCAATGTGTGTCCAGATGTCAAATGTCACTTTAAAGTACCTTTTTTAAATGTAGCCTTGGTGCGTGAGTGTGCATGTGAAAGTGTGTGTGTGGGCCAGTTTGTGTTTTTTGTAGCTCTTCCATGCTTGACCTTCAATGATGTGACTCACTTAGGTGCTGGGAGAATGAGGCTAAAAATTCATAAGAAAAGGTTATCTGATTGCAGTGCAGAAGGTCGCCGTGCTTTGCTTCTTGCACCAGGACAGCATTTAGACTGCCTCATGAGTTAATTCAGAAAAACAACATGGCATTCACTGTGTTTAATTGCATTCTCCGAGGTTGATGAGAAACCTGTGTGGCCTGGAAGGTCTAATAATAAAAGACACTTTTTTTTTTCTAACACAACTGTCATATGTGCTCTTTTTAAAAGGGTCACACCTGTTGAAACTAAAGAGCACTCCGACAGGCTTCACTTTGTTCAACTTATTTCTTGTGCTACATATAACAAACATGCCCTTAGGAGTTGAAACGTAAAGTCAACGCTTGTTACATTTTGGTGTTTGGTAATAGTTATTGTAAAAAAATGCTATGTTTGTATTATACAATATATACTACAATGTAATAATGATATGAATAAAGTGCATAATACAAAAGGGAATACTTACATTTCCATTATATATGTAATAATTTATACTTTATTGCGTGTTTTGTTAGAAGCCAGTGTGAACATGAATCAGAACTAAAAGGCAACAATGTTTTTAACCTTAATTTTACCTTAATCTCAACTAGAGCTGCAACGATTAGTGGACTAATCCATTAGTGGATTGACAGAAAAGTAATCGCAGACTATTTTTGATAATTAATGAATTGTTTCAGTCATTTTTCACGCTTCTCAAATATGGAGATTTCCTACTTTTATCTGTTTTATATCATATTAGAGTGAATATCTTTGGACTGACGAAGCAAGACATTAAAAGACCTCACCTTGGACATTTTTAATAATCGTTTGTTGTAACCCTAATCTTAACCATCCTGGAGTTGCAATGCGCCGATGTTATAGACAACTCGAATCCCAGGTTTTGCAGAATTGTCCAACAGAGAATGGAGATATGCTGATACGGTTTTGAAGTAGGTGTACTCTTCGAGATGCTCCCCTATAAATCCAAGCAGGAGTGAGCTGTGAAAGCAATAAAAACCCTCCAGGGAGACACAGAACAGAGCCGATAAAGTCACACTATGCAAGAGATGCCATTACCAAGTATGGAAATAAGTAAGTAGAACAGGTGGAGCCGGGTGTTGGAGGTAGATATCAATCATCAGTGTCAGTAAAAAAAAGAAAACGCACAACCTGCAGCTGCAGCGTTATGTAAGCATGACACTGCCTTCATTTGATTTCACTTGTTTGAATATGATTTTGAGAGTCAGCTCATATTGATTAGCTGATATAGCAATAACTAAGGATCACTAATCGTGTTTTGTTTGTACTTCCTTCTTGCCTCTCCAGCATCTTTCCTCTTAAATCTTTCAATTCTCATTATTGCCCCTCATCACTTCCCTGGCCCTTATTATATCCTATTACCTTCTACTGTTTCCTGTCTTATCTAATTACTCTTCTTTTAACCTCCTTCTCCGCTTGTTTTTTCCCTCGGAATCACCGTATACAGAAATGTAGTGAAGTGAAACTCAGCATATACATTAATTATGAGCACTTTGTGTTTGATGGGCTTTTTCCCAAAGCCTGGAAAAAGATCACCTGTTCAAAGACACTGGAGAAAAGCTTGAGGTGTCAAAATATGTTTAAGGAGATCAACAAGAAGCGGTGCATGTTGTGCGTGAAGCAAAGGACTTTAAAACCCTGCTGCCAAATCTACTATAGATAGATGCAGGTTTTGATATTTAGTTTTATTAGGTAAATCTGAGACTTAGATTTGTAGATGGATAAAATACTTATAGATAGATGTATATACTGGCAAATAAAAGCCCAATCCTGCTGCACCAGTTCAAACTAAAGTAATTCATTTGTCTTCGAGTTAGACAGAAACACAGGTGCTGATTGTACCTCAGGCCAGATGCTCGGTGAAGCACAGCCGACACTTTGCGTCATTTCTCATTTTCCGTTTCTTCATCCCTCACAAACAGACTTCAAGTAAACAGCCAGGTATGCAAATACTTTCCTTTTGTTTCCTTCAAAGGTGTTTCTGTTTGATTCTTCGGGATGAAAAAGACAGAAGCATGTTAATGAAATTAGCTCCACAAACAAACAAAAGAAATCTTCAGAATGCCAGTCATATCCGCAGGTAACGCACAGCTTTGTTTATTACACACGTGAAGTTCATCGCCACCCCTGAGCGGGGGATGAATGGTCGTGTTTACCGTTATTTCTCTGCATCACACACAAGGGGCATCGCTGTGAGGCTGCCTGCGGGACGCAGCAATGCATTCTGGGTGATCGTGTTTATTTGGGGAGTGGATATGAGGGCTCTGAGAATAAAGCTGCATGTTTAAATATCGTTCACGATGAGGAAGCGCTGCGAGAACCAGCACAAAAATGGACATATGGCTCTGAGAAATCGACCTCTCCTCATGTTTATCTTCTTCTTCTTGAGGGATTGGAAATGTAGTCCAGCGACCAATTTTTCAAGGTCTGGGAGATATAAATATTTCACTTATAAATATTTATACCAACTATGCGGCATCGGTTTTGCCTGAAGAAATACATTCGTCAGTGATCTGTGCTTAAGTTTGAGATTTCCTTGACTGCAAAGCTTATTATTATTATTATTATTATTATTATAAAGTGCACGACTGGATTCTACTTGATCAACAATGAGGCAGGGTGGAGTCCTTTTATGAGGGAGTTGTATTAGTGAAATATTTATGGTAGGCTGATTTGACTTTTTGGGAAAGTTAATTAAGAAAACCAGCGTAAGAGAAGAGTGACACCAGTGGTGGAAGATAACTCGGATCCTTTACTTAAGTTGTAACAAACAGTAAAAGTACTCCTTATTATTGGACAATGACTCCATTCTTGTCTGCTGATAGGGTAACTTTTGAGCTTCTGGAAGGCTTTTAATGTGAAACGTGTGCAGGAAGTGTTTTACTGACGGCAGCTTAAAGGCCTGTTAAACAAACATTTAAAATGACAACATTTCGCAGCCAAATTCCTTTAATTCCAATAGAAATGCTGCAATTAGTGGGACGACCTTTAACTTCCAAATTTATGCTGCTGACCAATAGCAAGCCGCCTTTACAGGTCTGACTTTGACACATGATTTGAAAGTGCTGATACCAGAAGCACCTTTCAATACCAATCTCCACACTTTCTTTTTTTTATTGAAAGTTTGCAATCTGACACATTCAGGCGAGAACAACATTTCTGGCTCAGTGAGTGTGAAGATTTCAATCAAGCTCCCACTGAACACAAAGTAATAACGATATAAAGTATTAAGTATAGCTACCCTCTTGGGAAACATGCTTTGGTACATGGATGTGGAAAATGTGGCTGAGCGACGTCTGTAATCGGCGAGTCCTCCATGCAAACATGATAAGGCTGGATAAGGAGGAAGTTATTTGTCCTGACGCTGTTCAAGTCATCTAATTAATTTCCGTCAAAAGTGCTTTGCTGTCTACATCCTTTGGCTTTAATAATGGATTTCTTATTATCAGATTCTGAGTGGTATTTGCATTCCCGAAAAGGGTAGGGCCACATTTGTTGATTTGTACCAACCTTTGTAACGGCAAGTTAGCGGAGTGTGCTGAAGGAAAACAACATCTTTCAAGGTGTGTTGATTTGTGTTGCCTGAACGATTGTCATCTGCACCCTCACCATTTTCTATAATAGTAAATTGGATTCACAATACATACAAGAAATTATACGTTTTTAACCACGTGAGGGTTTTCGAGCAATTCCTGTACCTATCGCCTGCTGTGTAAAACTTATTCAGGGACAGGAGGGAAATAGTTTGTCACATTTTAAATATTTTAAGACCTAAAATAAAATATTTATACCCTAAATAATGAACTTGCAACTGGCTGTCTCTGACTTTAGAGAATACACAGTACAAGTCACCCCTGGTTATCTTGCCTACAGGTTTCTGCTCTATTGTTTTTTGTCAATAGCGGCGAGTAATGGACTCCGTTAACACCCTTCGTTTTCTGACTTTGAAATGGAGCCCCAGGGGAATAATGCAAGCCTCTGGTAGTTAATTTCAGTCGGATATCTCCCAACATTCGGCTTCATTGTTTTGCATAATGTCCATGAATAATGGACCTGCTTCAGTGCCTTGTCTTGTAGGTGTAGTCCCCAAAAGGACAGAAAATCCCATTCTGAGAGTTCATCTGCGGCAGGCGTAACATGTAACGCTTTGTGGTTTGCTGTCTGAATTATGGGTGTGTGTCTCCTTATCATTATCCTCCAAAGGTCACGCAGGCCGACAGTAACAATGGGGCTTCGGCGACAGATGTAATAGGAAGGTCAGGTCTCGTCTGTCTGCTTTTGGAAAAGGTCATAAAAGTCAGAAAGTGAGTGACACTGTGTCGGAAATCAGGATGTTTGGGGCGGGTTTGTGCACCTCACCTGCTGTGCTTTAAACCTGTACACACTGGGATGTATCTTTTGATGAGTCACTTTGCTGAGGGTTATATAAAAAAATGTTTTAAAACAAAACCGCCCGCAGGAGAAAATCCTCCCATAATTGCACATTTCCCTCTTAAAGCCAGATCACAGGATCATTCCCAGACAGTCTCACTTGTCAATGTTTCCTCCCTACATTTCATATCAGCTAAGAATTGGGAATAACTTCCAAAGAGTTCTCACTGTCTGACCTTATCATTGAAGTATCAGTCCGCCTTGTTTAAATTCTATAGAGGGCTCCAGCTGATGTACTGACCTTCTGCCGGCCATGTTGGAGGTCCTCAGCTGTGAATAGCTTGTCATATTTACGAGCTGACTTAAGGGAATTAAAAAGTGTTTAATCTCTGTGCTGCTTCAGATCGATCCTACAGTATTCACGGAATCACAATCTCTGTCAGCGATATCTTCACGAGTGAATGTTTTCTTTCTTTTCGTGATGTTATTCCACCACATAGACATTTGGCCTTGGTTGTCAACACAAATAATCATATGCAGTAGATGGAGATTTAAAACAAACCTCAAAAAAACAAGGAAGTACAAAACAACCACGTATTTTTGCCCATGCATAAATTAAGACTCTAAACACGAAACATAAAACTCCCCATTTTCTAATTACTACATCCAATCTTCCAAATGCTGCCACTCACCCCGTTGTCATTTTTTTTATGTATGGGATTTTAATCCTATTGGAATTTACTTGACTAAATAAATGTTGTATTGTCTCAGAAATGAACTGTGCTGTCTTATATGCTCACCATAAAAACAATCAGCCAGAGTGACAGAGGTTTCGCAGGCCATGTAATATGTGGTCTTAACTCGTAGTATATAAAGTATTTAAAACAAAAGTCATATTTGTGTCATTACAGGAAGGACATGCACAAGTGAAGATATTCTAACCTGGTTTTCATATAATACAGCAGCCTTTATTTGTTCACAGCTAAAGTCAAGATTTGACATTCGACTGCAGCAACAATACTTTCATCTTAAGCGCAAAAATAAATCTTTATCTCTTTGTCAGCTACATCTTTCTGGGTTAAGTTTAGCCATTATTTGGATGTGGGTTCTGTAGAGGACTGAGAACCGTCTCTGAGATCAGTGGTGACATAATCTCAAACAAAACCTTTTATATTTTCACGTTAACATCTTCTGAAGTTGGTGTATTAGGAAAACGTGCTGATCGTTGACACTGTGCATGCAAATAAAGTTTATTCAAATCCACTTTTTAATTGTGTAATAAAAAGGAAACCCAATGCCAGGCAGGCCTTTAACTTGTTTCACCTGCAAAGTTCTGCTTTATCGTCCTGAAACTTGTCACAATTACAAGAGGTGTCACTGCTGAGGTGGTGTAATTTGAATTTCCATATCAAAAGCATAATGTGTACCTGAGTGTTCCCACTGAGTGCTGCGCTGCTTTACTATTTTCTTTGATGTGGACACATTTGTGTTCAAACAAACACATTATCAGCTCCTCCAGAAGGACACTGCTCAGCACACGCTCTTCATCCGTCTCCTTCCGTCTCCATGCTGCTTTAGAAAGCGTTTTCAGATCAGTATATTGAGTCTACTTTTCTCTCCCCAGGAGTACCAGATCGATATTATCTTCGCTCAGACCTGGGTGGACACCCGTCTGCGGTTTAACAGCAGCAGCAGCATGCGGCTAACCCTCAACAGGTACGCTGGATTTACTGCGGATTTACAGCTTTATTTCAAATTTCCATATATGTCCGCTTTGTGGCCGCAGCATCGATACCTATCTATTGATACGTTTGACATATTTTACGATGGTTTTAAAAACGACGCGACTGCTGTGACTCTTTTCTTTCCACTGAAGCAACTGTTGTGTTTGACCATATTCATGTGAATATCTCCTTTGAGAACAATATTATTCTCTCTCTCGGGAAGAGGTCTGTAATTAATGGAACAAATGGATTGATGAGCTTTGTTTTCCCCGTGTCGCCCAGTATTTTATTATCCTCTTACAGCGAAGTGGAGCTGCCTCATGTATTTCAGAGAAAATCTCAAGGAATTCAACAGCAATCATTTCTCACCTCCCCCCCTCCCCCTCCCCTCTTCTCTGTCTGTCTTCCTCTTCTTCAACCAGCAATATGGTCGGCTTGATCTGGCTGCCCGACACCATCTTTAGAAATTCCAAAAACGCCGACTCTCACTGGATAACGACACCCAATCAGCTGCTCCGCATCTGGAACAATGGAAAAGTACTCTACACGCTGAGGTAACAGACATGAAAACACACAGTACAGTATGTGAGCAGGTCCGTACACAGTGAATCGAAGGCAGGAAGCTCTAAACACACAAGGAAAACTTACACTAAAAATCCTTTTGTAATGTACATTTCTTACCTTAAAGGGACAGTTCACCCCGAAATCAAAAATACATATTTTATATCTGTACAGCCGTTATCTTCAACACTCGCACCAGAACAATCTAGATGTATTAACAGCACGACAGGTAAGAGGAAAACATTTATTTTAGAATTTCAGGTGAACTCCCCTTTACCTGCAAACTGTTGACAGTGACTAAACCCACCTATTCACTGAAATCAATAAGAAACTGTTGGGAGACAAAAACAGACACTTCACACTTTTAAAGACATGGAAAAATATCGACATGGCATGTGTTCCATCACCCCACATTTTAAACAATTTGAAGCATTGATTGCACTTCATAGCTTCTTGCTTTCTCACTGAAACTATAACATCCAAATTTGGGCAAAAGGGAGGAAGCCTGGGTGTTGCAAGCAGCAATGTACGCACTTGTCGCACTCATTAATAGGCAATTATTGGTGCATTTTTAATTAATTAATTCAAACTGCAGTCATTTAAATTCATGTCTGTTGCAGTAGCTTCCAACAGTTTTCACAAAAAAACGAAAAATAGTATCAAAACACATGGTTAACTGCACAACACCAATTGATTTGTGCACATCAGAGCACTCGGCTCATGTCCTTAAAAGCCCCTGAAAAACATGGTTTCAAATCCTAAAGAGTAACTCCACACTCCAATATTTTCTGCACTGTACACATATTAACATCACATAGATTGTTGTTGGAATATGATTGTTAGTACAAGTGATTTTTACAACAAAAACACGTGTAAAAACGGCCTTTTTCTGCTGAAAATCAGCTTGTGTGCTTGGACTAGAAAGTTAAGTTTAACTGACTCACCCCTCCCTAACCGTGACCAGATAGTCAAGACCCCAAAGAATATTATCAAGAGCAGAAAGAGCTGATAAGCATCTTTTTAGAAGAATTTTTTCCTCTGTTTTTCAAGGAATTGTGCTTCTAGTTTGATAGAAACTCTATCTTCTGCTTCACTTAATTATACATTTCTTCCCTGCATGTTGTTTTCAATACTGAAATTAGAATATCTTAGCTTTTGCTACAAAGCAAAGAATCTACATGTGTGTGTCTACATGTGTGTGTCTACAATCTACATGTGCTCCTGCTCATTTAGTTCTGCTCTCTGACAGCTTCTCAGCGGTGGAGAAATGACACACAGGGACGGGTTGTGTGTGCAGGTGTGCGTGTGCACGGCCTTATGACAAAATAACCCTCACCGTGTCAGTGTGTGCACAAAACGCTCTCAGGATCCAGCGGACAGGTTCTTTTTGAATTTGAGTGGCATCTGGGTTTATGAACCCTCAAGCTCTGACATGAGCTTTTTCTGTCTTGGGGATCCAATTTCACCGGCGTATCCAGGACTTCAAACTAGACCTTGGCTAAACAGCAAATACCAGCATGAGTGCTTGTTTTCAAGCCGTGGAGGAACAATACACAGCTCCTGCTGCTTCAGCGTAGCTCAGATCCTGCCATGTAGAGTCGATCTATCCAATTAAGGTGCACCAAAACGACCATAAGGAGAAAAGCTCTTCTAAAAATGACCTAAAACATAACTCAGAATTGTTGGGGAATATGATTTGAAGATAATAACACTGCCATCATGAGCTTCCAACCAACTTTAAAGGCGCACTAATCAATATTTGTATATTAACAATGGCAGCTGTGGCTAAATAAATAAATTAATTAATGCAGCTTTAACAATATTTTTCTTAATTTCAACATTTTGCTGTAATTCAGGGTACTTTCCACTTCAAAAAAATAACAGTGAAATCAAATAATCTGATTTCTGGTTTATTAGATGATGATCACATATAAATAAAATGGTTTAAATACCTTTCACTTTAAGTGTTGTTTATACTCAGACAAAGATATGTAACAATACATATATGTATTTTTGTATATAACTAGCAAAGCATAAACCTTTACCAGACAAAAACAAACACTTTTCCCCAGAAGTTTTCTATTGTCACAACCAATCAGCAGCTGAGTCTTGGTGCTGATGGACGTCCTAAAGACGTCTACACGTTGACTCCTAAAAATACACAAAATGAACATATTCCCTAGACATTCCACCTCACAACCACAAAATGTTTGGCTTTAAATAGCTAATTTTACTCCTACTAATGCGTGTCTCGGCGATGAATTGGAAAATGATTGTTTCATTAAAAGGATATTAAGTCTTAAAGAGGCGTATGTTTGAGGGCTCAGCTTGTACTCCTGCCCAAATCTGGAGAGTAAGACTCGTACCTCAAGAAGGTGCTGGAAAGAGACAAGTATTAAATATATTGCTGGTAGCAGGTAGAAAGTAGAACCCAGCTTTAAATGCATCGACGGACATTACAATGGACACCTACAAAACGAAGAAGAAAGCAGCACATGTTATTTATAACTCTGAATTATTTATGTCATGCTGCGTAAAGTGGTTTGTCTACTTAACATCCCATAGGCCAGAGTTTACGTTGTCAAAAATCTTGAAAGTGTATAGATGTAAATGTATAGATACAATATTTGAGACTCATTTTTATGGAATTGTGTTTGCTGCTGACTGTCAATAAGAAAGAAAAAAAAAAAAAAAAAAGGGTAAAAAAAATAAATATATGTAAAAAAAAAAGTAAGTGCATGCAAATTGGGAGTGTACAGTCCTTCATCTGCACTCTGTTCACCTACCAGCGAGACAGGCGAGGCGGCCCTCTGCCTGCTTCCAATGAGGCTCCTCTTTTGTGCTCGAAAAGCCACTAATGAGAAACTGTACCGGGGACAATGGCGCAACTACACTGAACATTTTTATGAGGGTGTCATTTCTACAGCCATTATCCTATCCAGTGAAAATTAATTTGAGGATTATATGTATGAAGTAACTCACAGAGGGTATAAATTGAGTCAGTTTTACATTTTGCGTGTAAAACTAATCCCCTGTGTCTTTGTTAACCCCCGATGCGTTCTGAAAACATCTGCTGTGTTGACTTGTCCAGTGATCTTAGCTAAGTACTCCTGTTTTTAGACGCTTATATGCCTTCGGGGTTCTGACCTATAAGTTAATACCGTCTTCGCCAAAAACATGTCTGAGGCGGATGATTAAACAGTTCTGTCATTTTGAGGGATTTCACACATCAACCAAGCAACCGACTGTGATCCTGCACCATCTGGTTGGAAGACGGCGCCTTAAAAGTGCATGATGTGATATAAGCAGCGATGAATACTGTGCATTCATACAGCTACATGGACCGAGAGATGAAGGAGCTCACGCATGTTTTGTGCCTCGACCGTCTTTCTAAGTATCTCTCTCTGTCTCTGTCTCTGTCTGTCTCTCTCTGTCTCTGTCTCTGTCTCTCTGTCTCT
>CALSBV010012184.1:7210082-7221403 GCA_943590825.1 Bovichtus diacanthus | reverse complement strand
CTCTCACCTTTCAGGATGACCATCAACGCAGAATGCCAGCTGCAACTCCATAATTTCCCAATGGACGAACATTCCTGTCCTCTCGTCTTCTCCAGCTGTGAGTATTTGATAAAGTGTAACACATGCACACACACATGCACACACACATGCACAAAGATGCACTAATGCATGGCAGTGCCTGCACATGCAACACCTGCTGAAGTAAAGATGTCAAAGCAGACGTAGTGCTCTGTGAATACAAAAAGAAATCCAAATAGCATTGACAAAGTTATGATTTCTGACAAAAATTGCTCCTTCTTTTTTGCAATAAGAGGTGATGTGAGCAGGTGGAAATGAAGGCACAATTTAGTGCCAAAAAGAGTGAAACGACACTGAAATGTGCGACCTGATGAGCACAAGCGCATCAACCACTCACCCATCGCAACACAAGCACAAGGGTTTTTGGAAAAAAGTCCTAAATTGAAGGGTCCCAGTTTTAGTGGGGATCAACTGCCTCTATGGAAACCATCCCGGGATGTCAATGAAGAGGGAGTTACAATAGTCTAGACTGGATGAAATAATCATCTCCATCTCAGCTTGAGGCCTCATAGGCTTACACTTAGCAATATTTCTCAGCTGGAAAAGCAGGAGTGAATAAAAGCCTTCCCTCGCTGGTCCAGAGTCAGCACAAAATGATGCAAAACAAGGAGTCATTTCAACAATGGTGGAAATGATGCTGCAACAAAATTGGATACAAACTGTAATCAATAGAGGTACCATTATACTGAAAATCAAGAGAGAAAAAAGATATTTACAAATCAAATAACAAAAGAGAGAGAGAAACAATCAGCTAAACGGAGCGAGGTAAGACATTACATAAGCAAGAGCTGGGACATAGATGTAAACTATTAATATTCTACATACATTTCAGCGATTTAAAGTAGTTGGCAAAGCCAGACAGTGAAAGAGGGAGTTCTGCTTAGTGTGAATATGATAAATAGGATTCATGTAAAAAAGATAATTTTTCGAAAATAACACTTACTTTATAAAAATCAACAGTATAGCAGAAATTGGCAACATATCCCGGGAGATACAAAGTGTGAAATGGAAAAAATAAAAATGGATTCCTTAAGCCCTAATGTGTTGGAAAGTAACAACTTAATTGTGTTAACTATGTCTATGTTGTTGCACAGAATCATCACGCTGCAGCCAGAATCAGCAGCATGATGACTGCATTAGCACCACCAATGGCTTTGTGCTGGCGTGAAATTAAGAGTCCCTCAAAGCGTTTATCGTCCCATTAACCAGTGCCTTATTAAGTTACCCATCACCTAAAAAGCAGCAAAATCACATTTGATTTAGTGTGACGGGTCATTCTGCTGGACTGGACATCGTCCAGCGCTGGATGTGATTTAATTGAGGTAATAATCAATACCTCATGCGCCCACAGACGGCAGTGTTCTTCACATGGAGTTTGCGTTATCAATCGAGTGTTTTTGAGCGTATATACAATTTGTTCCCAGTGTGATGACGCCGGACGTCACAGTACTGTAGGTAATGAAAGAGATATTGACCGCAAATGTGCTTCCATTATGTCTCTGCTCTCAATGAAGGGATTTGTAGTAATAACCTTCTTTTTTTTTCTCCCTGTCTGTTGCTGCATCGGATGAGCAGCTAAGCTCTTCAATAACGCTGAATTAAAGCCTTGAAGTTTTATATTTGCTGAAGCTGAATACTGCCATGTTGATAGCTAATTGCTTCAATATATTTTGATTAAAACATTTTTTTAAAAACCTCTGCATAATTTCACAGTGTGTGTTTTAGATTTGGCCTCTCAGCAAAAGCAATGTTATTAGTAATGAATACAAACGCACGCTCGGATTGGTGGAAAATTTCGGTTTGTCTTGATAAATGAGATCTTTGGAATAATACTAAATCCCCCCCCCATTTTTTTTGTAAAAGTGTGCTTTATTCAGGATTTTCTGAAATCACGTAAATTCCATGTGGAGATGTTCCTGAAAAACAAGACATTCAAAATGGCCCGTGTGAGTGGAAGAGAATGATTTACCTCCCAGACAGAACAGAGGCTTCTTGATTAAAAAAAAAAAAAAAAGAAAAGAAACGTGCAGAACATCCGCTCCGTCTCTTTCAAAACGTCAAGATTGTTTAACTTTGTAGACATGACCCTGTCCTATTTCTGCAGACAGCAGCACGGACATCTGCACATATGAGTCAACACTTAAAGCCGCTCTCCAGATTTTCATACGAGAAGCTCGACGTTAGGAGTTCTAAAGAAACAATTATCTCTCAATTTATTACAACATATTATTCCTTTAGATGCCAAAGCGGAGCACATTAGTGTTTCGACAGGTCAGTCTGTTTTGCATAAATATGTTGGCAGCCTACAAATGGCACGTCCCATGGCAGATGGAGATGAAGGCGAGAGGGAGACGAGGTGACTTATAGTCTTTTTAAGTCTTTGTACGTCTGATAATGAAGCTTCACACAAAAGCCCCCACTTTGCTCCACTGCTGTCCGAACACATAATCCTTTCTTACACGCGGCAACATCCACTGCTGTTAACCTCTCTTACCACTCACGATGTTTGTATTTAGAGCTGAAGGGACAAGTCGATCAACAGAAGGATTATCGCTTTAATAAGTAGTTGATTGTTAAAGTCATTTTTCATGCCAATGTCAGAAAATGCTGTTTTTCAGCCTCTCAGCTGCGGAGATTTCCTGCTTTTCTCCGTTTTATATCATATTCAAGTGAATATATTTGGACTTTGAGAAACAGAGATCAACCTTTCTCACTATTTTCTGACATTTCATAGACCAGACAAGTAATCAATAATGAAAATAATCGTTAGCTGCGGCCCTAAATGTATTACAATACTGCGCCTGAAGCACAAACATGTTCTGTCTCTTCAATTACAAGCCTCCCCATTATTCCTGCATTATTTATTTATTTTATTTATTGCAATGTAAACTTAGAAACATGACTCTTCCTCATTAATTCTGAATATTCTTTTGACAGTAGATGCATTCCTGACACCTTGCAAGCATGTTTTGCATTTATGGCCTTTCAGCTTATTCCCCGTGTACTACGTAGGGAAGAAGTTCTCTGAATGAAAAGCTTAAACTATGATTACAAGGACCCATGCAGTTATCCACACCACAGGCACAGCCGCAATCACTTCCTAAAGAACCCCCCCCCCCCCCCTCTGTGGAGCTATATTAGTCGGATATTTACATTTTTACTGCACATACCATTATATATGAGTAACGATATATCTGTCACAGACTGCTGGCCATGATGGAAGCCGAGAGGGTAATTGGCTTTGTGCAAAAAGTGGCAAAGTATTTGACATTTTCAGTACATTTCTCTTTATTTCTCTTTATTTCTTATCAATCAGCTGACAGCTCCAGTCATTTGTCAGAACTGTAATATTAAAAATGTGTTTCAGCATGACTTCACGTAGATTAGCTTTGAGCTAAATGCTAACACATTGTTGTGTTGGAAACCACAGAAGGTCTGATGATGACTTTCTCGCTGGATTTGGCGACTTTCATCATTATTTCATTCAACAGCCTTCATAAAACGTTTGGAATTATGTGTAGATTTAGATGCATATTGATATTAGCACAATATTTGTGAAAAATAATAATAACAAATGATAACGGCAGTTTGAGTCAGTGCAACTTTAATTTGTTTTAAATCGTGTTTATATGTAAATAATGACGTTGCATATGCAAATGAGCTTGTTGCATCATCCAGCGGCTGAAAGCCTTCAGATATGTGCACAAGGCTGTCGTTCCTGTAGATCATATTATTCAAACTCAAAATGGCTGTGAGACGGGATCACTTCCAGCACACAATGCAGAAGGAACCACATCTCAGTGCTGTTGAAACAAAATGGCCTTGTGTAAACACTGTTGGGTGTCAGTGTAAAGAAGAAGGGGAAGAATTTGTAAATGCTTACAGTTTAAACGTATTCCCAAAGCACTACGCTGGAAATAAACTGTAACTGACCTCCTGTGAGGTGCATGTGGTTGTTGCAAAGAGTCGCTGTGCTCTGCAGTAGGAGGGGAAATTCGTGTCTGCTGTTTCCTTTCTCTTCACTTTATGATAAGTTTACTAAGCAGACACAACCTGAACACCCATATGCATTAATACTGTCGGGAGATACACATGGTTTCTACATTTGAGACAATTAAATGAGCGTTTGAGTTTGGAAAATTCATAAAACTTCAAATCAGAATTATCCTGACGAGGTACATTCTGGTCCTGACATTTAACATTTATTAAACTTGGATTAACGGGTCCTCCAAAATGTTTAATGTTGTAAAGAGACAGATTTTAAATAGCTAAAATAACCATAGCTATGTGGGCTTGTTGAAAAAGGGGAAAAAACATCATATTAATGTTCATAATATGAAAAATATGTCCATAGCTGCAGAATCACTATGGCTTATAATAATAAATAAATAAAAATAATGATGAGGATAATAATAATTATTATAATAATTAATATAATGATAATAATAATAATAAATATTATTATAATAATAATTAATATAATAATAATAAATATTATTATAATAATAATTAATATAATAATAATAAATATTATTATAATAATAATTTACATTTATTTGTAAAGCACTTATTTAAATAAGGTTACAAAGTGCCTCACAAAATACATGATAATAAAAAGAAAAAAAAGATAAGATAACATTTTATATATTATATTTCCCTTTATTTCCCCACATGAGAAACGAGGGGAATTAAAATTTCAATTCAACTTTAAATCCCTCATACTCACATAATATTGTTTTTACTGGCAGATGACCTGACACTTAACTGGACTTTGTTAGAACAGTTATATGGCAATATTGTCTGATTTGCTTGCAGGATAGATGGAAGATATTAGAGCCAAAGACACAGAAGAGGGTAGTTTATAACCTTGAGGAGGAACATGTTGCTTCAGGAGGCTTTTAAACGCATGAAGATACACTGGTTATATAATAATACTTTTTGCAGTTGAGATAATTGTACAAACACACCAAGAGAAATATGAAGGCAATATTGTTTGCCATCAATATAAGTGTTTGGGAAAAAAGCAAAGTCTCTTTTGCATGATGGTGATTGCTCTTCTTGGTTATAGATCCTCTAAATGAGGCTATTTACATAATTAGTCTGGTTTCCACTACAGGGCAACAACAAGCTCGCTCGTTATTGCTTTCACTCATTTGTCTATGTGGAAGTGCTTCAACTTGTCAAATGCTTCTTTTTTTACACTGTTGTTAACTTTGATAGACGTCTTGTTTTGCGAGGATCTGCGTGTGATGTCGTTTTAATGCGGCCAGGATCGGAGGCTTCAGCTTTAAAGCGTCTCAGCAGGTCATTGTCATGGCAAGCACCATTTGGCTGCTCCATGGAAAAGTACTTTAACTGGTCGCTTAAGTATAACAATAGGTTTGACTAAGAAGTATATGAGGGATGCATAGCCTATAATCTCACACTACAAAAATGACCTGAAAAAAAAAAGCCATTTCGTTTTATTTTTCTTAAAAGTAGCCTTGACTTTTTCTCACCCGAGATGACAGTATCTTTCAATGAGGGTTGCTAAATTTTTACCATTTTAAATAAACTGTTGGTTTAAGAGCGTCCTTGAGGCCAGTTGACTTGAAACAGGTGAAATAAATCCACTGAAATTGAAACTGAAAAATGCAGGACTGAGTAATACGTTGCATTACGAGGGAGAGAGCATATTTGTTCACCGTGGTGCACTACTGCAGATTCCAAGCACTCAAGTTAACTAATTGCTCACTTGGTCTGCAGTCCACTGAATCGCCAAAGAAAACTTACTGTATAAATTAGTATAAATCAGGTATAAATCATGCATACAATAAAAGCTGCATTGCTGCATTAATCTCTCCTGTATTCTTGGTCTTAAACTTTCATCTCTGTCTTTTTCTTTCACGCTTTTAACTCTGTGCGGTTTCCAGACGGCTACCCACGAGACGAGATTGTGTACAAGTGGAGCCGGAACTCGGTGGAGACTTCGGACCAGAAATACTGGAGGCTTTACCAGTTTGACTTCATGGGGCTCAGAAACTCCACAGACGTGCTCACGACGACAGCAGGTAGGAAAGACGGCAGCAACTCCGGCACTTGGCTCACAAAACAGTTGCATTTCATGGCATTATAAACTTTATTAATCCCACGGATGTCAAAGGTCCAGCACCTGTTCAGCAGGCTCCAAAAATACAACTGTGGAGCAGCTTGACTACCTCTGTGTCCCGACTTCTGCACAGGTTACCATTAGCACCGTGCCCATAAATGTAATCATATAACTACAAGCTCAAAGCTCATAAGTATTCCCCTCGGGTGTGAGGGCGAATAGGTTTCTCCACTGACATTAATCACCAAGATTAAAGATTAAAAAGGAAGTTTAATTATTCACCCCTTTTTCCCCTCTCTCTTCCCATGCTTTCAGTGCGTTTATTAGGCCTTGTGTTCTTTGATGATTTAATTTAAGTGTGTTTGGGAGGCAGAGAGAAATATTGCAGCTCCAACAGGTGCCCGTAATTATACCCACAACTGGCACGGGGTGGACAAGTTCTTAATCCATTTTTAATGCTTTCACGTGACAGATTTTAACAGTTTAATAAGCGGAGCATTACGAATGAGGCGGATGGAGAAAGAGCATGACGCAGCGATCGTTAACCCTGCTTAACCTTGTTTATGAGTCGCATATATTCCTTCTAGTTTGTGCCATGCGGTCTTTTGTCTTTGGTGCTCGGGTCTGCATAATGTGACCTATTTCAGCTTTCTAAGAACCTGCGTTCATGAATATTCCAGAAACAGGAGTACTCAGCGTGATTAGGAGAGAGATAACAAGGAGTGGCATCGAGTTATTAAGGAGCTCAGTGGAAATGAGTTGTACAGCTTCATTTTACTAAGTGTTGAGTCGTGGTAGCGTTTGTACTGGTACTCCAACATGACATGGCTAAATCAAACGCATCCCTTTTAACCGAAGACGCTAACAAATCTGTGTAAAATCATCCTTTGGGAATACTCATCAAACATCCTGTTTATATCTAATGAGAAATTCTATTTTTGTGTGTCTGATCGCACAAAAAAAAAGAAAGAAAGGTGACTGATGAGCGTCCCGAGACACTTTGATGGCCTTATAAATGACATGTTTTCCTGGACTCCCGCTGCATCCTCAAAAACACAGCCAAACTAATTTTCTGCTGAGATGCTCAAAAGCAACGGCAAACCTACACATCTACCTCATGCTGTTCAAGAAAATTAGCCTTTTTCTCATTTATTACCTCGTTTCTTTTCCCTGTTTCACTTGCCGGAGCTCCAGCTCCACACGCATGATGATTAGATCCCCGGCTAAAAATACCTATCATTAATTTACATCATGACAAACTTCGAAAGTGCTGCGTTTCTCTTCCTCTCCCTCTCTCTCTGTCTCCCAACTCTCCGGCTTTATCCCTCATAAACACATGAGGTATGGGGCTGTTTTAATGAGGACAGAGTGGACAGATCCCCGGCCACAGTGCCACTGGGGACCTCCGCCGCAAATCCACCGTCGTTATCAATTCAGTGGCCTCCTCTTCAAAAGGCCCCAATGCGGAATCCCAAACACTTCACTGCTTTGTTCTACTATCCCCCATCGGCAAATCCCCGAAAGCTCCCATTATGCCCTTTTCTGCGGTTACATTGCCGAAATGCTGATGTTCTTCCCTTTTCTTTCTTTATGTGTAGACCCTGGAATACTGCATGCCTTTTGTAAAAGAATCTGTCGCGAAATTGCTGTAAATCCCATGCCTTGTTCTCTGATTGCGTCACAATACTGATAATGTATTAGATGTATAAGAGCCTTCATACAGCCTGTGACTCACTCACCTGCAGCTGATGTTAAAAAATAAACTAGGCACAGCATGGCTCACATGTGGAAGTGTTGTGCATGGGGCTGTAGTGAGAGAGACACTCATTACAGAAATGTATAGAAACACAAGAGCACAATCGTAAGAAATGGATTAAACTGTGTTTATTTGCTTGTGCTACTGTTAGCATGTTGAGCTAACAGCGGCTTTGTACTGTTCTTTTATATTTCCATACATTACCTACTGTGTGGAGGTTTAGGGGAATATACAAAACAATCACAAACCCATTTTTATGCTACAGAAGAGAGCTAAACGAATTGTAAACAGAGTCGAATATCATGAACTGACCAACCTTTAATTTATAAACTCACATGCTCTCAAATTTAGAGGTTTGGTGGACTTTTAAAACTGCACAATTAAGTAAAAACATAAGATGCTACTGAACTTAGAGTGAGTCAGTATGAACTTTGCATTTTTATAAGATTAGCACAAATGCAAAACAAAGATATATATATATATATATATATAATAGCCAAAAGAGAATAGTTTTGAAAAAGTTAATGAAAATGTGTGATAGATTTTAAAAGAACATTTTTTGCAAAATGTTAAAGATTTTCCTTTTGAAACGAGTCGGTTGGAATCAGCCATTTTCATCCGACTCATGGAGATGACCTTAATTAAATCTGATTAAATCATCGAAAATGTTCTCTTAATTAACTTAGATGGGTACAGCTGATAAGAGCAGGTCTTGTCATTTCAGCCGACAAAATCGAGAGTCGTCAGCAAAAAACCTGCTTCTGTTCAGCTGGTTTCCAAAAAAAATGACCAAGAATTTTGTGTGGAAATCTTGGGAAACGTTCAATAATAAATAGATGAATAGACTTTATTGTCCCCAGGAGGAAATGTGTTACCACAGAGACACATTCACACACTCACCTTAAACATCCAAGTACATCACTGCATATATTCAGACAGAAGCATGCAAAATAACAAAGCATGAGTTACCCGAACTTTAATTAAACTAGCATTTTGTATAACAAACACATGTGCTGCTCAGGGTCAGTGGGGGTCCCGGGACGGCCCGCTGCACCTTTATGGAATCAGCTAAATTATGGCTAGAAGTAAAGAGAACTCTACTAAAAAAATTTTATTAAGAAAACGCTTATTCAATTTCTTTGAATTTCATGTTTTTTGTCATTACAGAAATGTAGTTAATTCAAACTGTATATTTTTGCCTACATTTTAAAGGAGGCATAGAATAAGGGGTTTGAGGAAACATCACTGTTAAGCTTAGATTTGGGTATTTTTCCTGATGGATGATTCATTCAAGGAACATCGTAAATGTGAAAATCTGATGATAATTTCTGTTTTTGCAGTTTCTGGCGATAATGAATAATGTAAGTTTGGCAAATCTTTTTTTAAAGAATACATGCCTTTCAAACCCTGTGGTGGGTTGTGGAGTTCGGAGGGTTTACTAAATTATTAATAACCATCCCACATTGATGAGTTAGTTTACAAAAAACATGCATACAAAAAGTGTGGAAATATTTCCAAAGCTAGTGTAGGAGAAGAGTTCCTGCTGTTTCCTTGACATCACTGCAATAGCGTGTCAGTGAAGTGAAGGAGGAAGCAGCCACAATAACAACACTTGAGTTGTCTTGAGCTCATTAATACAAGAGTTTTCCCAAGAATTTCCCTCGCAGCTTCCAAACAGAAAGTAGACCCGGGTGCATGGCATGACAGAGTGAGTCTGCAGACAGGTGTAGTGCAGGGGCCCGGGCCAATAAGTATTCTGCAGGAGTGTGTAAACAGAGGGTTGTTTGCTACTATGCACAGTTGCAGCACAAGAGTCACCACTCAGCTCCAGATAGTCCATCTGGGATTGTACATTTGTGTCCACACCGTCATTAATGCATGCTAAACAATGTTACCCTGCAACAAAATGACGCTTATCTTCCGTGCATTAAACTGTCAAATGAGACTTTCTGTGAACACTGTCAAGCTTGGTCTGAGAGGAAGAGAATAATTCAAGCTATGCAATGAATTGTTGTTCTATTTACCCCTGTTGGTATCTTAAGTTGTTTGTTTCTTTATCGAACCAGCCTCATGTTCCAATCCTTGGATTGCTTTGAAATAACTTACCCTGTGTCTCGGACATAAATGGGTAAATAGCATAAAACTAGAGCGTTTTATTTTGGTGAAACAGCTAAATAATCTTATTTTATGTTGTGCCTACTTACTGTGTTGTGATTAAGGTTTCCTTTGTTGTAACATTAACCAGGTAATTTGCATTAGTCTTTTTGATATACAGTCTTGTAATTCTTTTTATTACAAGATCTGATTACATGCATCCTTCCCTAATGCGCTTTATAATTCCCTTTTTGGTCTTTCTTAGTAGCATTTTTGTTTTGGCAACCATGGGCTTTACATAATTGACTTGTGAATAAAAGCTGATTAAATGCACCTAACATATTATCTCAAATGTCCACGTCCACACGTTTGCTTTAACAGTAATTCTTCAAAACGAGTCCATTCTTAAGAGCTAAAAGTGCGTTGTTAAGCAAGTCTTGCCACTGGACAAAATGTTTTTCAGGTTATTATAATAATTATTCTATCATCAGGTAATGATAGTACTGTGAAATGTTCAGGTACTTTATTTAAGTATTTCCATTTCATGCACCCTTTTATACTCCTACTCAACTACATTTTGTAAGTCAATATTGTGCTTTTACTCCACTACATGTATTTGAAAACATTAGTTATTTGCTACTTTGTAGATTCAGATTAACAAATCAACTCTTAAATGAAGTTATGGATTAAGCTGTGTATAGTAGTAGTAGTTGAAATGAGCTGCAACATCAGTAACGCTCACACATGAACGCATCAATCATTATAATCCACTGATATGATTTCGTACTCGCCTGTATTTGTTCAACCTGTAGCGGTGGAGGCAGGTCGGTGACCCTGAGCTGTGACTGCAGCTGTGCTGCATCAGGATGTCTCAGGGCGTATTGTCCTCTTCTCTCCATCACTGACCAGACGCTGTACTATGGGTTCTGTGTCGGCCATATTCAGTATTTATAACCCCAAACCAGAAAACCTTATCGAGTTGTATTATGCATTGGAGACACAGAACCCTGAGTACATATCTTACAAAGCTCAAAACAAGTCACCTAGAGCAGTCTGTCGAGCCGTGATCCTAACTCATCGTCAGTAGTGTGTGTGTGTGTGTGTGTGTGTGTGTGTGTGTGTGTGTGTGTGTGTGTGTGTGTGTGTGTGTGTGTGTGTGTGTGTGTGTGTGTGTGTGTGTGTGTGTGTGTGTGTGTGTGTGTGTGTGTGTGTGTGTGTGTGTGTGTGTGTGTGTGTGTGTGTGTGTGTGTGTGTGTGTGTGAGAGAGAGAGAGAGAGAGAGAGAGAGAGAGAGAGACAGAGACAG
>CALSBV010012184.1:7189586-7209682 GCA_943590825.1 Bovichtus diacanthus | reverse complement strand
GTCCGTTAATGTGTGTGTGTGTGTGTGTGTGTGTGTGTGTGTGTGTGTGTGTGTGTATATATATATATAGAGGTTATAGAGCTCCAGTATGTCAGCTCTATTAGAGTTCATACAGTCTACCTGCAGACGCCTCTCAGCTTAGTGCGAGTTTATTTCACAATGAAAGGCTGTATTGGACTTTTAAAAGTAAAAATGGTGCCTGAAATAAAATAAAAAAATACCTTTAACATTTCTTTAAACATGCCATGGACATCACCAAGAAGCAAATAATCGAGGCAGTGTGCAGATAACATTTCCGAGAGAGTGTTGCCATGGCGCTGCGCTCTTTTCATTGCACCTGCCGATTAAAATGATTATTTGAATTCCTTGTAAAGTACGAGCGTGAGGTGGGGTTCAGCTGCACATTATCAAACTGCGTTCTTCAGTAATATTTAAAGTAACGCTCGTCTGATGCGTATAATCTTGTCAAAGTTGCAGAACGCTGACTTCTGTTCGCTAAGTGTTGCAGCTCAACGTCTCCCTGCTGCTGCATCAAACTGTAGTCGGACGGATGAAGAGGCAGCAGGATAAACTTTGTCTCCTTGTTTTTCTAACCCTCACATTGACTGTGGCATTGAATTGCTGCTCAAGTTCAAGAGACAATTATTCCTGTGTTCTGGGCTTCATTGAGATTTTTCTCTTTTCTCTTTGGGCCCTTTGTGTAAATCTTATTCACCTATTTTTCACCAGCTTTCCTGCGTCCGTCCTTGTCTTCTCGCCCTCTGTCTGTCTACCTTCCCATTTGATCCAGATTATCTTACTTTAAGCAATTATAGACCTAATTCCAAATGATCAGACACTTTTCTGATGTCTCGTACGACCAATAATCACAACTTTGACGGATTTCAGTGAAGTTTATCGGCTCTTCACTGCACAGAAACAGTCTTAATTAAAGTTTCTGAAGAGCTCAGATCTTAAGACACTTCTGACGATCTCATTAAAACGTCTCTGAAATGGTTTCAGTTAAACTCTACTGACACAAAATGGCAATTTCTTTTGTCTCGTGTTCCCCGGGGGTCTCTCCTCGGCCCCTGCGCTAAACCTAAACTCTGTCCGTCCGAAACACAACACACAGATCTGTCTTCTTACGAAATCTGAGGAGCAATCTGCTGACTATCGCAGCTTCTCTGATAAAGTGCAGGATAGGAACAATCTTGCAGTAAAATATAGTCCTGGCCTCTGTTTTGATGACCAAGTTAAGAGCACAGCATGTTGTAGCCTGCAGCTAAATATCAGACCTTTTAATTACTCATGAGCCAGCGTGCTGCCTCAGTGATCCTCGGGGGGGATCGTCTATAGCACTGGTATTTCATTTAAAATTCAAAAATTCAAAGAGGCCCAGTTACTAAAATGTCCTGCGAGCAAAGGTCCTAACCTCGTAATATTTAAATTGCGTCCTACAGCAAAGCATGTCAATCAAATAAAAACAACAATGTACATTTCAACAATTCTTGTGAATGTTTTCAGTCAAAGTAGGATAACTTTAACATGCAGACACATTACACTTGTATGTGAAACAAATAGCTTTCTTTACCATGAATACAATTAGTCTTGCTACAATGAACTCAAAGCCTACATTTCTTGTAAGAAAAAACAAGACAGAATCTCCTGAATAAAAGAAACACAAAGTGCCTCTTTTAGAAGAAGTCCAAACAAAGCCATAAGCAGCCCCTTTTCTCTTTATTTATTTATTTAAACATTGTATTCTACTACCTTTCCTTGAGAGAGGAGTAGGCCTGGGACTGCCTGCCAGTGGATTGAACACTGACTTGAATGGAGTTCATATTATCTTGTCTATAGTTTACAGGTGGAAAACAAAGTGTAACTTCCACTTCAACAGTGTCACCTTCCAGTATGATGCTCATAGAGCAGCACTACAAATATTTAGGATGTTCACCATCTTAGTTTAGTGTGTAGGCATGTTGCAGATCAATAACAATATTGATAATAATTTTAAATAGTGTGTATGACGTATATGTAGGACTTATCCAAACCAGAGATGAAGCGCTTTAAGGATAAACAAATTAAATAGAAGAAGGAAATTAGAACACAATAAGCACTTGTATGTCGTTAGTTTTGCATTTCATAAAGTATTTGGCAAATAGAAATGTATACTTTATTCATAAGATAACATATGATGAACCTTTATTGATCCCAAGAAGGAAAATTGTGGGTGTTGCAGCAGCAGAAAAAAATGAAATAAGTACAGATACATAGGGAAAGATTTTAATTATATATATATATGCAATATATTTTTTATTTACTCATGTTTGCACAAGGATTACTCTGAGTTTCAACCTCGGCTCATTTCACATTAAAAACAGCCACTTTATGCACTATTTATTCATTTTTGCACCCAAAATGTTTTTACATGTCCTACCTTTAACGTGGTTAAACAATATTTGTCACATTTTGGTTGTGTTTTCAGGCGAGTTGACGGTTTTTGTTCTCCATTTTCTCTCTGGACAGGCGACTATGTGGTGATGACCGTGTACTTTGACCTCAGCAGAAGGATGGGCTACTTCACCATCCAGACCTACATCCCCTGCATCCTCACCGTGGTCCTCTCCTGGGTCTCCTTCTGGATCAAGAGCGACGCCACGCCTGCACGGACGGCCCTAGGTACACAACCGCACCACCCAAGTAGCTGTGAGGGGAACTTCACTTAATTTCAAAAGTGCTTGTACAACTTAACCTCTCGGGAGCAGTCATTTATATTGCAATACATTTTCTGTTCCACACACCAAGTTGTCAAACTCCTTTACTTGTGGATGATTAGCAGTGGGGAATAGTGTTAATGTCCAATATTCTGTCATCCATTTTCTTTAATTAAAGTGATGGGAATACGTTCACCAGATAATATAAAACTCTCTGCCACTGCTCATCCAAGCTGGAGCTGATCTAACTTGAGGGAAATGAATCGGAAGTTGGTTGCAGGATTTAAATCTTTTTTTTTTTTTTTTTTGATAATTCCCATTCAATCTGAGATTTAGACAGCGTGATAGCAAAAGCAATAATCTCTCTTTCTGATTTATAACTCGGCCTTTGTTGCAGTAGTTATTACCGGCAGAAGTAATCATTTTACTGGAATACTTGCACGTCACTCAACATGTCTGTGGCGTGAGAGAACAAGAACAAGCTGCTACGTGTGTGTGTGTGTGTGTGTGTGTGTGTCGTACTGTACATCTGAATGTGCATGTTTCACGTTTAGCTGCTCATTAAGTCATAATTGAAACGTATGTCCCGTCAGTTTTTCTTGTTTCTGTTTTATCCTTTATTGTATATGTTAATCTTCATTTTCTTTGCACGAGTTGACAATTATTTTGAATTATCTCCTCCCCCGCTGCATGCCTCCCATTAGCTCATTTGCTTTCCTGTGGATGATGTTGTGCTGATGGTGCCTGTTTAAGGTGGAGTCCAAGGTAAGTGTCCATGACGATATACTGAAAATGTTAGTGGTGAATATATAGACTGTAAATCACATTTGTAAATGAAAACATTACCTTAGGCAGAGTATCTAACATTTCAACTTCAGTTTACATTATAGTGGAGATTGCAAAGTAAAAAATAAAAATATCCGCTCAGTGTAAACATCATAAAACAAGATTAACAGAGATAAATAGAGAAAGTAAAATAAATAGTAAGATATGTAAAACAGATGAGAATAAAATAAGAAATAGAACAATACAATACAAGAGCATTTGGAGGTGAAAGTGAGTAATAGCAGCAGAATCAGCAAGTCTATGTTAACAGTGTACACCAGACTAATATATATATATATATATATATATAATGTGATTAAATAATGGTACTTAGTGTCTGCCTGTATTATTATATAGATGTAGTGTAAATATAATATAGAATGATGCAAAAATCTGTAACATAACACATAATATTGCATAATATTGGTGGTGAATTATGATAGTAGTTATATTGTATAACATAACACAGTACAGCAGTGTTATTATACAATGGAATATCAAGTAAAATACAGTATAGTATTTAGTATAGTGAAGTGTATTAATAATAATAATGATAAATATAGCAGCCAGCGAGGACTGGCCTCACAGAGCACCTGAGAAACGTACAACATTGTTGGCAAATAGGATTTAACCCCCTGAGGATTCAAACCCGGGACCTTTGTATCCCAGAGAAAGTGACCGACGACCTTCTTTACGCCTCCTCAGATGCTGAGGCAATGACATCACATGTGCAAAACTTGGTTATTTCTGTATATTTAAACTCCAAACGCTGTTATAAGATAAGATAGAACTTGATTTATCTCGAGGGAAATTGTTGTGCAACAGTTGGAATCAGTAGGAGACAGTATAAGATGCGAAAAATGTACAAAAATGTACCGTGTATCAGTGTTGGTGATAACACTGAGATATATACTGTTGGTAGCATATGAATGAAGACTTGTGGAGATATAGATGTTAATTGAGAGCGACGCTCTGATGCGGGTCTCAGCGCCCTGATGCCATGTGGCGTAAGTGGCACAGGTGTGTAGTCGGAGAGCGCTGGGGCATCCTTTCTTTGGCACGGGAATGATGCAGGTCTTCCATAGCTTGGGCACCTTGAGTACCCTGGGTATTGATTCTGGAGAGCTCCCTTCCAGCTTGTTGGAGGAGGGTGCAGGGTGAAATGTCATGGAGGGTTACGGCGAGAGAAAAAAGGATGGAAACTGCATGTTGTGAGGGTAAATTGTGAAGGCTCTCAGCATATAAGCTCTTAGGGGAGTGAAATGTCACTTTCAGTCCGCAAGTTAAACAATGCACAGTGGCCCAACATTCAGGAAAGGTTGCTGAGGAGGCAATAAAGCTGAAATCTGACACAGCACGAAGCCAAACACCACAGCGGAGGGTGATGGGAATGTCATTGGTTTTGGACTAAATGAAAGTGTGACCTGATGATGACATTAGATGAAAAGTTCCATGGATATTTGTACCAAGTTTAATGGCGCTCCATCCCATAGTAGTCGAAACATTTAAGTCTGGACCTGAGCGCTGTACTGACCAACTTTACAGACTGACGGTGCCATCCCCAGAGCCAAGTATAACAAAGGCTTATAAAAGCACACAGTTTGTCTCAATAGCAGCCTGACCTCCATCAGATTGCTAATTGTATTTTCTGATAACCGCAGCCATGTTCCGTGGCTCAGCCCCCCTCTACGCCATTTGATCATTTCCTATAATCCTAATTAAATTTACTAGCTAATTATTCCATAGCTGGTTTAATTGAATTGAATCTACTCAATTTATGTGATGCAGTGTAATGGCTAGAATGTGCATCTAATGTTAGAGCCTATTTAAAATGTAACATCTGAATTATGTCAATAAATTGTACTACTTGTAGTTGCACTGCCCTCCTGCACGTACTATCCTGTACTTTAGTTTAGTTTGGCAGCATCCTGCTCTCATGAGACTCTTTCACACACACACTGCAACCCTGAGATGACGTATATACATCACCAGAGGAGCTGTGTGTGAGAACATACGGACTCCACTCTGCCAGCTCCCGAGCGTGGACGACCTTCTGTTGTCTGCTGCAAAACTCCGGACAATGTGGACCTGATTCTGAGTTCACGTGAGAAAACTGTTGACTCCGTTTCACTTTTTGCTCTCTAAATTCAGCATTTTTAAACGGGTCAGGTCAATGTAGGACTGGTAATTTGGGGGATTTGCTCCTTTACTCCCCTGTTGTACACTTGGTTGCGATTTAACAACCAACTTAAACCTCTCCGGCACTTTGGTAATACCTGTTGCAGGAGATTAGACCCAAACTAATTGACTCACTTGACCGCAGAACTCGACCCGATCCGACCTCGCCACCCTCCAACCACCTTCACCCGCGATGTCACCGGCACGAGGCAGCGCACACATCTCTGAAGTACTTTAATTCCACTCAGTCCCTCCTGCCCTTCATCAGCCTGCCAGTCAGCCAATATCACAGAAGGTCATCTGGAACGCCTCGGTGGTAATAAAGAAGTTATATTGGAGTGCTGTCCGTCCCTATTCGTTATCAAGCTCAAAGAAGAAACTTCGCTGATAGTTGAACAATAAAGCCGTCTCCTGTTGTATCGAATTCAATAATAAGCTCGTGTTATTTCTCTGGGCCGAATGGACTCCTCCGCCTGGTGCTGTTAATGAAAGCTGATCAGGATTCGAGGTTGTGTTGCGCGTTATGTTGATGACAGTTGACGCGGTGACAGTGTGAAGAGAGACACCACCACATGGAGGTTTATTTCAGCGTGTGTTAAAGACTAAAAGGCTAAGTCTACTAAAAGTCTCATAACTAGATTAAGGGAAAACAGCCCAGGTGAATACTGTAAAAGATTTTACAATAAAAACATCACCATGGAACTTCCCCAGCTGATTACTTACATGAAGACAATAATTTTTTCTATAACAAGTTTAGTGAAATGTATAAATGTGTTATTATCTTATGCTAAATGTTGGTGAATTTAGGAGAAATCTACTAACGCAAATAGGCAAAGTTAGTCAAATTTAAAAACGACATGTTATGGAAGTAAAATGGCCCAAAATTGTCTCTCCTCCAGCTACATCGGAGAAGTCTTACTTATTATATACATATTAACTTGTCTAGGCTGCATAGGAGAAATGTAGTGCCATTGAATCACAGTTTAAGCAGCTCGCTGCTGCAGCTGTTATTTAATGCGTATCACTCAGCTCACAACGTGTGTGTCAACCTGCCTGCCTGCCTAAACAACAAGCAAGCGCAGTCGAGGCTTCCACTCCGTGGGTGGAGGTGTGATACATGACCAAAGGCAGTGAAAGGCTTGTGATCTCCCTCAAACAACAGGTAGCGCGGAGAAGCAAGCTGTCCCAGTCCTGATAAACATCCACATACAGCTCAACAACAGAATCATTTACCTTTCTTCTCTAGTACATCGTCCCCGTTTCCCGGTCGGCCTGAGACCTGATCCCCAGGCTGAGGTGAGAGGAGAGATAAGAGGAAGAAAAGAGGGACAGAACAAGAGTGTAAAGTGAAAGCTTCTGGCATGTAGCGACAGGCAGAAATGTCAGGAGGAGGATCGGACGGATCGCAGAGAGGTGGAAGTTCAGGAAAACGGCAGGTGATGCCACTACCCCCACATACCTACCTCAGGGAAGTGTGCCTTGACAAGCTGCTAACGTGTTCCAGGTGGGTTTGCCAAAGAGCTGTCACTCACCTGCTACTCTTTCAGCGGCAGGATGTGTGGATAGCGGCGATGTAGAAGTAAGAGTGCTCTGGTTGATTCCCATTAGACTTGTGTCTCTGCAGCTGAGATGGATTTTGACAGAGATGCGGGGGTCGTTGGTGGGAGAGAAACCCACCTCAAGGCACAGGTAGAGAATGCAGAGCTTGAGAGAGTAAAAGATTTAACTGGGTGGAAACATCCATCACAATGCTACGCAGCGTTATATAGAATCTGACAATCACACATGTTCACCTCAAAGACCAGTTTGACCGCAATCACAAAAACATATTCAATCAAAATCTAGCAATGCTGATATTTTTGGTTTTATGTTAGAAAGCTTACCAGACCTCTGTGGCCTGCTCCTCGTCTCTGCTTTAGGCTCACGGCTGCAGTTGCATTGTGGGTAATAGAGCTGCAAAGTTTAATCGATTAGTTGTTCATTTAACTATTAAATGAATCGTCAACGATTTGATCGATTAATCTGGTTCAGTTATTCTTAAAGAAACAAAACACTGTTTGAATTTTTTTTTTGCAATTGTCTTGACATTGTTGTAGCGCAAACAGCTAATAGATTATGGGGGAAATAATATGTTTTGACCTGCTGCGATCAATTTGATGTTTTGCTGTAACGACTGATTGTAGTCTTTCTGGGGAGGACAGTCTCACTTATACACAGTTTTGCTCCAAACCCAAACAACAGCATGTTTTAGTGTCTCTTCATCTCAAACACTGGGCCCGGGCTAGCAGCGAGTACTGGCAACAAAAGAAGCTTATTTCTCATGATATGGGTGTGGTGGGGGAAAACATACACTCTGGTTTCCCTCTGAGAGCCGTCATTCACACAAATGCCTGTCAATGGTGATATGTCAGCTTAGGTGTAAGAGCTGACAGTGTTCCTCATGGGAACTCTACCAAGAAGGCAGTGAGTTAAAGATTCGTGGCAGTGCGGAGGCATCAGTCCCTCAAACTGCGCTGTGAAGAGATGGGAGAATCTGAATCGATGCTCTGTTCACCACAGGCACAAACGATATGATCGGCCATGTTTTTCTCGGGTCTAATGGTGGCAGTCGCTACTTCCAACGAAGTCAATTGAAGTTCATATACTGTAATTAAATCATCAATACGAAGACGTTCTCTACCATTAATGTTGCTTCATATATCATGGTCTGTAGACATCAAGCGGACCGTCAGTGAATACATGGCTGAGTAAATAAATTATAGAGGAGAGTGGACACGCTGCAGGCTGTTTAGTCCCAAGTGTCTCCTCCGTCAGAGGGGACTTGTGTAGGGCCATCTGACTGATTACATGCATGGGAGACGCGGCTTGAAGTCAAGGCCTCTACGCTGCGTGTGAAACACCTTTAATCAGATTAGATTGGGGTTGCCATGTGTAGCATTTTAACCTCAATCACTAGCCCATTAATTTGAAAACATCAGCATAATTACCACAAACAAACAGGCTCTCGCCGAGGAGACTGCCAGCTCCGATGTACGCCGCGTTTTACTTTGTGTTGATGTGTTGGAAAATGTGAGCTTCACAGCTCAAAACAGAAACAACCTGCACTTTAATTCAACTTCAGCTGTTCTACCTGCATAATGTCATATTAGCATACTTTGTCGGAACACATTCACTGTTATTTGAGGCCGCTGTGATCTGTCATCTTTCTTCTCGCTATTCAAAGCAGACGTACTGATACAAACAGTAGTGACACCCACCCTGTTGTGTGACAATTCAGAGGACTGACACTGGACAAAATGAGGCGAAACGGCTTCTGAAACACTGAACACTGAGTAGTCGAAGCCTCATGTTGTTGGACAGACATGCGTAAACTTACAAATTGCACTTTTATATGGACAAACCCAAAATTCAATGTCCCGCTTTTCAGTTAAAATCGACAGCGGTCTTAAAACAGGATAAATCTGTAATCATAATAAAACTCGTGCAGTCTTGTGACCTGTCCACTGATCCCTGCCTGGTACTCCTCAGTACTATTAATAGACCTCCATGAACACAGGCTGTGGTCACCTGGTTTACCCCTGGACACATAACAAAGGTCAACGTTTGATATTTCTGAGCTTATTGTGGCAACACCCCAGCACAGTTTTATACCAAAAACCATGTCTTTGAAATCTTATTTTGTAGATGCACGTAAGAGAAAACCTTGTTTTGTTCTCTCTTATTGCTGTGATCACACCGTCAATATTATTCTGCAGCATATTTGCTTTGCACAGGCATATGCACTGGAGCTTCTCTCACTTCTATGTGACGGCCCTTGTTTTCTGTTTCTCGACGGGAGACTTTCTGTTCAGGAATCACCCGGTTGCTATGGCATCATGTGGCGACAATTCCCACAGAATGAATTAAACTGTACGACGAAAACTCGTGAGCCTGATTTGAAATAGCAGCCCAAACTGTGAGCAGCCGGTGGGTAGCTTGTGAAAATAAAAAATAAAAAAAAAGAGAGAAAAGACAGTGGTGTTGATGCACCAGCGAGTCTTGATGTTTACAGTACGACGGTATTAGAAGCAGAGAGTTGATCCTCTACCTAGTTTGCCGTTGAAGTCTAATGAGCGGGCGAAAAAGAGAAAGTCTAGACGAGCACTAGACCAGAGGAGGTAGCTTGAAATAGATGGGAGCAACTCGTCTCTATGGAAACCACAGGCGAAAACAGTGGCACGCACTGCCATGAAAGACATGTGGGAGACGAGGATGAAAGACGGAGAAGAGAGAGGGAGAGAGAAAGGGACGGAGAGGAGGGGTGAGGAGCGGCAGGGAGAGAAAGAGGAGCGGATGAGAGGGAAAGACGGCGAGAATGATGTGTGTGTCACAGCAGTAGATATCGATGCCCCCAGTGGGCATTAATGTCACTGGGTTCATCTCTCTTTGAAAGAATTGATTTCATTTCACCAGGCAAACACAATATTCTCCTTCGAGACACCATAGGGAGTAATCTCTCAAACAATGGCACTGATGACACGATGAGACACAAAAGTTATCTCCAATTAGAATACTTATTTACCAGTGTGACAGGTACTTATTGATACAGATAGCAGCCACTTTCACAACTTTACATCTATTTTAGAAAAGGTTGGATACCTCCCGAAGAGACTGAGGAGACTTTCAGGGACCCAGGACCAGGTCTGGGTGAGAGAGTGAGACACACATTTAAAATGTGACGTCACAACTACTCGACTGTCAGTTGGTGTGAAGTTTTTAAATGCATTTCTCAACGCCGCCTGTCTCTTCCAAAATCTATGGTTGATTTATAGAAACTGGATACAGCGCAGACACTCGTATTGCAGCAAAAGGCCCAAAAGGTATTTTCTCCGGTTCCTCGAAGAGCAAACAAGGTCAATTATGACGCTTTCTATGATGAAGTTTTAATCCATGGAGGTTTTATATTTGTAAAAGTTTCTTTGAGCCGAGAAAAGTGATTTAAATATTGTGACTTTATCACAATGTTTAAATTAAAAAAAATAAATAAAGTATAAAAAAAGTCATAGTATAGTATGTTGAAAAATATGAAAAAAGTTAGTATAGTATGTTGAAAATATCATAAAAAGACTCATAGTATAGACTCATAGACTTCTTGTATAGCAGTTATAGTTTGATTACTGCTTGTGGACTTTGGTGAGCTGATCCAAGTTGTTCTCCTGAAAGGAAATCTTCTGTTTCTTCTGTGTGGGCCACATTACAAGTCCCTCCTCACAGCCTCTGCACTCTGAAAAAGAAAAACACAGAGCACAGGTTATGTGTTAAACTGGCAGAAAGTCGACGCACCTTCTTCACCCGCCTGGTCCTGAACAAAGAGTTTGCGCAGGTTGTGCAGAGACTGCAGTTCTTTGGCCTGAGAGATAAAAAAAAAATGTGTCAGATGGAAGGAATTTATACTCATGAGACAATTCATTCTTCATGAAAGGATAAGACCAGCCTTATTGTATATGTGACTGTCAACACATCCCATGATAACACCAACAATGTGACTCAGTAAATGTTATCGACCAGGAAACTAAATTTCTTTGAAGGCCAACACTGAAAAGAAAAGACTGAAAACTGTGACAGTATTGTGTCTTTCTCGGTGGGAGTTTTACTTTACTATGACTTTGTTTTTATACATACGGTGACTTTTTATGACATTGCCTCGTAACAGTGAACTGTTCAGAAGACTAAAGGTTGTTCAGTGAGTTTTTAGGTATAACACCCAAAATGAAGAAGTCTAAAACTCGACGAAACGAGAGGGAAACATCTCAGATCAAATATCTCAGAGTGATAGAAAACTGACTAGATGACAGGAGGTTATAGGTTCAATTCTTATGAGGTGCACTGAAGTTTTAGGTCCAAAATCTCAAGTGAGAAAGTTATTTACACAGTTATTTATTAAGGTCCAACAGCCAAAATGAAGAAGACAAATGTCTAAAGAGAAGAAGCTTCCATGTACATGTGTTGGTGGTGCAGTGGGATTGTTCTCAACATGAAGGTACCTGTGCTGAGTTCAAGACATGTCAGAAAAGTCATAAAGTCAGTGGTAATGTAGAAAATAAATTAGTAAATGTGCACATAAACAGAGAAACTAATAAATAAACAGAGAAGTAAATGCAGAAAAAAATATATATATCTGACAAAATAAATACAGAAATAAACAGTAACTCAAATAAACAATAACTTAGTATTTTTATTTGGGAGAATTTTCTGCATTTGTTCATGCATCCTGCATTTGTGACTTTTAATGGCTTCTTCATGACATTGTTTATGTTTTAAAAGCTCCACCAAACACTTTTGTCAGATCAAACAGCTCAGAGATACAAGACGGCTCAGAAACACTCAAGTTGTTGTTTCGATGAAGTTTTATGTCCAACAACACGAGTGAGAAAGTCAACAAGTACCAAACAACATCAGATAACTCTGATATGAGACGCCTCAGAAGACCTGAAACATGAAGAAGTGAAACACAAAAAGAAAGAGGTGTCACCAGTCTGGTCAGATGGATCATGGTCACAGCAGGACAGTTGGCAGACCTCAGGTACTGAGTTCAAGCCTCATGAGGTGCAGTGAGTTCTAAGATCTGACGTCCTAAATGAAGTCAAATAAACCAAGAAACACAAGTCCAGTCTACATGAGGTTAAGAACAGGATCAAGAAGCGTAGCAGTGGGGGGTTCACACCAGTCTTTAGGGCGCCCTATGGGACGGGGGCAGAGATAAATGGGGTTATGGAGAAATAAACTACAACCAGCTTATAGTGACAACCTGTAAGTAACTAGAGTATGTTGAGCTTAAGTATGTTAAGTCATGCCATAAAAAAAGTAAAGTATAAGAAATGTAAAAACCTAAAATATGTATTAGGCCAAAGGGGGAAAATAAATGTTTATGTATGTATTTTAGTGCATTAGGTTGGTTATCATTGTATTTAGTCACTGCATTGTCAGACTATTGGTCTCTATATTTGTTGTTTTATTTACATTTGGTAATGTATTTATTATCATCCTTATTTATCCTTTTGTCTATTTGATTCATTTATTCCTGTATTTATTATTGGTTAACCCTTTGTGTACTTGTTTTATGGTTATTTGGATCTACATTTTATTTTTTAAGCTTTTTTTTGTTGTTCACTCACTAGCAGTGAAGGTCTTGACCCTTTTGTACCTTTTGTGTCGAGAACAAACCTACTGCGCCACCAACGCTTGCACAGTTTGAAACCTCTTTGAGTAAGTAGGGGGTTACGGAGAAAACATCTACAACCAGCTGGCCTTATAGGGACAACCTGCAGAGAGCACAGGGTGTAGCAGAGCACAGGGTGTAGCAGGGGTGGAAAGGGGAGAGTAAGCTTTATGCTATTTACACTAATTAAGCTCTTAAACTAGTTAAGCTTTAAAACTAGTTAAGCTTTATGCTATTTAACTAGTTAAGCTTTAATTGGAAATCCGTGGGATTTGACCAAATATTGAGCAGAGGACTGAGAATCCAGGATTACATGTGATTTGTTTCACAGTAGCGCTCACATGTGAACTATAACGAGGCTCATGTGACGGGTGGAGATGCCTTTGCTATTAGGACAACACCAGCACTTCCTCTGCTTCCCGGTACCACCACTTAATAATAGTATTTTAAAAAATGTGTGTGTATATATAAAAATGTCATAAAAGAAGAACCGCAGCCCTGCTGTCAGAGTGAGGAGGCTCCAAACCAGAGTACAAAGGCCTCCCAGACGGACCTGGCAACCAGAGGGCTGATCCAAAGAACAAGTGGTGCGGGAGCACACTGAGCAGCATGAGGAGAAGGCGGCCCAACAAAGGGAGGACCAAGAGGCTCTCCGCTGTGAAAGTGAGGAACTCCGAGCCAAACTCTGCACCAGTGAGGCCCTCAAAGAAACAAATGCACAGCTGGAGCAGCAACAGAGCGAGAACATCAAGCTCGGAGGGAAACCGCCTTGGAATCCAAGCTGGGAGAACTCGAGTCCACAATGAAGAAAGTGTGGGACAAAAGAAGATGAGTGCATTACAACAGCTGCACTGACGTCATGTTGGAGAGAGAATATGCACTTTTTGTATAATAAAGTATTTTCAAGTCTTTTGTGCAATTTGTTGTCAGAAGTATTTTACATTCAAAACATTGATTCCAGGTCGAATATGCCAACAATGATTTAACAAAACCACGTTTAACAGTGTGTCCAATTTAAACTGAACAGGTAGTACTCAGTTAAAACCTCTTGGTAGAGGATCACATTAAAAGAAAATATGCGCCCAGTTAACTTATTCCAAGTCCAAAGGAAATTAAAAAATAACCAGCAACTTGAGTAAGATTGGTGTCAGTTTTCATGGGAATAAGAAAATGTATCCCAGTTCAAAAACAGACACTCAATGTGGTGAAAAGTACAATAAGTTACATATGTACAGTAATAAAACTGTTGCCCTTAATGTTGCTCTTGGACAGAGACTGCTACTAGCAAAAAATAGTTTGATAGATTTATCAGGGAGTTGCCATTCTGGAAAGTTTCCACTGTGACAGATATTATAAAACATTATTGAATGCATTACCATCACAGCTATAGGGCCAGATTTCTACCGCATGCTTGCTGAATTATGTCTGCGCTACACTTCACTTCAGAGACTTCATGTTTCAGTCATGAGGTGTCAGGATTTGCGTCATAATTCTGATGTGGCTCCACTGTATAATAGAGGTTCTTAACCCTCAAATCGATTTATAATACATCATTTTATCACCTTTTAGATCGTGAGAGGAAAAATCTTTTTTAACAAATCCCCACTGCAGCTGTTTATTGATGCAAGAATGGGGACATCTACCCAGAATACCCCATATGCATTATTAATGGTGACTAATAAACCTCTGCACACGTTATATAATCCCGACTTCCACATGGGTCACCCCAGCGATTCATCATGCAGTCACAGTGAATTCTCTTTTGAAGTATTGCTGCTCCTCATACATGCATTACCTTCCCAGGTATCACCACCGTGCTGACCATGACCACCCTGAGCACAGTGGCCAGGAACTCGCTCCCCAGAGTGTCCTACGTGACGGCCATGGACCTGTTTGTCACCGTCTGCTTCCTGTTCGTCTTCGCCGCCATGATCGAGTACGCCATGCTCAACTACTGCTCCTACAGTATACGCAGACCTCCTGCCAAGACACAGAGAATGGTAAGTCTGTGGTGAGAGTGAGAGTGAGGCTGCGTCTGTGCATTACATCTGCATTTGCCTTTGAGCACAGCTGCATAAAAGCCACCTGTAAAGCAGGCATCTCATATAATCTGAGTCATGGAGCAACATGGATAGATTGATGATTTAAGTGACACTCATCACTGCAAAACAGCAAATCATCAGACACAAAACGACTGCTGAGACACTCAAAACGACTTCAGAGATGGAAAGTGACAACAAAGACACGCAAAACGACCACGAAGAGAGGACAAGTAGTCTACTAGACCAGTCCTGTCCGTTCCCAGGGGCCCATTATCTCATAATCTGTCCATGTGTAGCACGACTCTATTTATAATGATCTCATTAGTTTAAGGACAGTAGGTTTATGGGTGTCATAGCAACCTTGGGTGCCGTCAAGACCCCCGGGAACCCATGGGATCAGTACCAATGACTGATGAACGAACTGAGGACAAAAACAAATCAGACTAGAGTCACTCTCATGAGCAAATCAAAAGTGACATTATTCTTAAATGACATTAAAAAATAAGCATTTGAATGCCGGCTATTGGTGCATTCAGTCTAATAATAGCTTTAAAAACTCATGCTGTTTGAATCCATAGGGTGTCAACATATACTGTGTGGTGCCCTCTACGTCTGAAATGTGTGTTTATGTGCAGTTGAAAACATTTCTAGCAGTCCTCCTGTGCAAAAGCCTAACGCTCTGTGTAGGCGTCCTCAAGACTGCACCTGCTGCGAACGCTTTAATGGCGGCAGCACACATCCACTAAGACTGAGTCAGCCACCGCTGCTGTCATTTCCTTCCTCTTCATTATTTCCTCCCAGTGTAGAGGACTTCTACTGAATGTGTCTCAGGGCTAAAAAATATACTGTCAGCTCGGGCAGAACAATTAAGTTGTGTTACATTCAGTCCCCTCCTCTGCATTTCTGTCTCTGCTGTATTTTGGCCAAGTGTGTCTGTGGGGAAGCCTCATATTTCCCTCCCCCCACCATCCGTGTGGCCCCTTTGTGCCGCCCACTCAGTCAATTCTGTTACTCCATAAGACACATCTAACTCTCTTTCTCTCCCTCTCTCGCCTCCCACTCTTCCTTTAGCCGAGGAGAAGGCTGGAAAAATGATTTTACCCCAATTAGGTTGTCCCACACGATTTTATAAACACCAGGGAGGAAGTCACATAACAAATTTTCTCAGGAGGAACTTATTCAGCATTCCTGACAGAAAAAATTCAGGCTACAGCAGCTTTATGTGATGACAAATAACAATGATTCTTGTTATTGTATATTTGCAATTCTTTTACCTTCAATTAATGTTTTAAAATAAGTTTTGTTCTGCAATATATAAAAAAATCAATTTCGAAAAAAGTGAATTTGAACATTTTAAAAACCCTACAAATCATTATGCTGTTGATTCAGCAATGCTTTTAGCATTGATGGATTCATTTTGTCGTTTGCGACTGTATTTTTATGATCAAAGTGATAACTACAAATGTGGAGACTGGTACATCTCTGCATTTGTATTCAACACATCAACTCTGCCGTTTGATGGAGTTTCTCAGCAATCTAAAACAGCGATGAGCTTTGTGTCTTCATAAAGAATATCTCCTTCAGCTTCAATAGACCACAATGCAATGCAGCAAAAAATCCCATTGCATTTTGACAAAGGTCTGCTGCCACAATGACAAAGAAACCCCAATTTCTATAAACTAATCTTGTTCTTTCACTTACTTTTACTTTATTTTTTAAAAGTAATGGTTCTTTTTCTTGAGAATAATCCACGAATGAAGTTATCAGAACTGAACAATAGTTGAATAATTGTCTTTGACCCCTGTTAGTTAGTGTCAAGCTTTGCATCTCTTTGAAGGTCTTCATGACAACTGATCAGCTGTATGTACGTAATATCGCACTGAAAACACTGAGTCTAACGCTACATGTGCAGCGACATGTGCCAGGCACAAAGTCAGCATCTTCACCAGTTGGTCCATGAAGATATAAAACGAAGCTTTGCTCTTGTATTGCAGTGTACAGCTAGTTACTCCTATAATTAGTCAACGGTCCCTCTCTGTCATCCCGTACAGGCCTACTCATCTTTCAACATGGGTCACACCCCTCGCTCCATGATGCCCATGGGCAACTCCTTGTTCTGGCAGGAATACGACGACAACTGCCTGTACGAGTGCCTGGACGGGAAAGACTGCAAGAGCTTCTTCTGCTGCTACGAGGAGTGCAAAGAAGGCGGCTGGAGGAAAGGACGCATCCACGTCAACATCGGCGAGCTGGATGCCTACTCTCGGGTTTTCTTCCCCACGTCTTTCTTGCTCTTCAACATAGTCTACTGGGTCAGCTACCTCTACCTCTAGTCGGCCTGGGGCTGTGACACGTGGGCCCTGCTGAAACAGCCACTGTCCCCGCCACTTTGCACCGCGGCCTTAAGGTCAAAACTAAGCGAGGAGGAGGAGATAAGGTGGATCCACTCTGTGGGAATTGTGAAAGACATGATGCCTCTGGAGCGGCAAAAAAACACGTGTGCTGCAGTGCACAGTGAAAAGGCCATGACACTTTGAGCAGTGGCACTCCAAGGAGAATAAAACGCTCAGCTGTAGAACAACAAGCCGCCAGCATTAACTTGAATGGATAGGTCCCGTTTATGGCTCTCTCAGAAACCAAACAACAGACAGCTGTGACTTCAGAGGCGTTCGGGGACGGGGTTGCATTGCTGGATCTTGGTCATCGAGACGGCGAAGCACCCATAGTGCCTTCTTTAGAAAGGGTGCGGCACCAAGCTTCAGCTTCAGAGTTCCCTCCATTATGTTTAAGCAGCGACGGTTGTAGGGACGCTACGGCGTTCGGGAAACATTATAACCGGTTGCCGTAGAAGTGGAAAAGGCATCGCTAAGCAACGTAACTCTTACAGCGGCTACTCGCCATCATCATCTTGAGCTGCTGGCAACTGAGGACGTGTCTATGAACCGACAAGAAAATCGCTCAAACTAGCGCGTTTCACCAAATGTACTAATAATCCATAAAACTACTAACGGTAGAATATAACACAAATGAAATGACAGCAGGTAATTTTACGTTTTTATTGTTTTTGACACTAACACTTTATATTGCTGGGTCGCTGTCCGGCAGTAGACGGTTTGGCTCCAGCGTTAACGAGTGTCGAGGTAGAACCGCGCTTACGCAAACTGGAATTGATTTTTCTTCGAACGCTAAAGCCGCCCCTTTAACCTTCGCTGCTTAAAGTCCTTATTACCTAACCCACCACACCGCCGCATGCTGAGCTGTCTATTCTTTGATGAAACAACCCTGGAACACCACTGGAGATGTTTAAAACTAACACTCACCTTTCATTTTGTAGCACATTAGTTTTAGTTGTACCCTAGAATTAGTTCTACGTTCTAATAATGGCAACCTTTTCTTCCTCTTATTATTAATATTATTAGAATTAGTTGTATTTTTACAGCAGGTCAACTAGCTCAGCCATCAGTTGTTAATGTTCAATATGAGTTAGTCAGTGAGCTTTTGTTCATGATGCTTTATGACCGAGCGATACAGTTTACAGTAGATGCCAAGAAGATTAAATGCTGGGTTACATTCTTACACACAAAATGTATAAGAACTGCATAAATACATACCAATGTAATACTAAACATGCTAATCTCATCCATAGGCATATTATGTAAGTTACAGTACATGAATAAACAGCTTAGGGTTCGAGCAGAGCCGGTTTCTTCCTGACAACAGCTATATGAAAACAGTTTCAGTTTTATTATTAATAGGGCCTCTTGATTTTACCTTAGTATAAAGGAAAAGTTCCCAATTTTTATTTTATTTACTTATCATAAATTGTCACTTAGTGGCTGTTTAGAGTCTTTTTGCCTCAGTGACAGAGGCCTTTTATTTCTAATTTCTCCTCTTTCCCAGTTCATGCAACTTAGTGAATTTGCAGAGCACTGATTCCACCAGTACATTATTACATTTCTATTATAGGTCAAATCCACCAACCAGAACTTTGCAGAACGTTTCAGCGCTTTATGGCGTCTGCTGGTTCACTGGCAACTGGTTTCGACCAAGAACCCGTAACTCAGCAAAATGTAATTTTCACACTTTAGGTTTTTCTAAGGATTTTAGCATTAATATAGCCTGTTGTCCTGTTTCCAGCCGGTTGCTGCCTGCAGCTTTAAATGTTGCGTACAGACATGAGAGTGGTCACATTTTCATTTCACGCTCTGGTACAAAGCGAGGAAGCGTATCTCTCAAGATGTTAAACTATTCCAAAAATCAGAATTGGTTTCAATAGAGTGTTTCAGCTAAAGATGACGCATCTCTGCATGACCACAAACTCATTGTTTGGGCATGAAAACTGTTCAATATATATATATATATATATATATAGGCCTACTGTATATTGGCACAAAATTTGCTGAAGAAATATTAGTTTTGGCCCAAAGCAACTTGAACCCTAAAGCACATACAAACACACGCTGTACGTGGCCTGTTGGTGTTTCACTAGTCACTCCATCCGGTCTCAGAAGTTCTCGAGTGCATAAAAGTGGAGTTCTAATAATTACATTTTTCTCCCGTCCTGCCATATGCAGGACCTAAAGGCACATCCTCGTGTGCCCTGCTGGCAGTGATCACAGGTGCTGTAAAATAGGTTCTATATATTGTGAAACTCCATAAACTCACATACTGTACACAGAGCGCTGTGGGAAAACGATTTAGGACGGTTGTTAATGACTCTTGATGGTGTCCCACATCCTCTCCTCAAATATGTAAAATGGAGGCTACATATGGAGGTACATGGACACAAGAACAACACAGGCATGGACGATATACGGTAAACGGTAAACGGCGTTTGAAACATTTTGGTTCTGTTTTCTGTTCTATGGTGTTTTTTGCAGTCGTTTGGCTTTGTAGAACAATCAACCCCCTTTCCCCTCTCTCCCCCCCCCCCCCCCCCCCAACGCACACACACACATTTCTCCCCCGGTATTTATATGTTCAGAGAAAAGCTTTTATGTACAATGTATCTAATTAATGTTTCTATTTTCATACAGTTATATATGGAATGTAAGTTAGGCCAGTAGCGAGGCCGGAGTCAATCTGGTTCCAGTTCAGTCAGTTCATGCTGCCTACATCAGTTCATATATGAGTTCCTACATCAGTTCATATATGAGT
>CALSBV010012184.1:7141861-7174036 GCA_943590825.1 Bovichtus diacanthus | reverse complement strand
GTTGTACAGGTTTGGGGTCTAACAGTGTTCTCATATAGATTTCACCAGCAGCAGACGCTGGATGACACATAAACCTTTCAATAATGAATATAACAGGATATAGGGGGCTTAGTGGCCTAGTTACACTGTATTTACTGTACATGCAGCAGAATAGAGCGTCTGAAAACCTCTTTGTTGATTTTGTCTTTGACAAACTTACATTACATATTGGTCAATTGCTTCTATCTGAAACACATTATTATTAACACAAGATGTGTCAAAAACAAATGGATTAAACACAGACAGTACAAAGGCCGTGTGCTGCCAGTTTTGGCAACATGCTAGTTAGCGCAGCATGTTTGATACACTTGCTTGCTGGGCTGTTAGCTTAGTTATAGTAGTTAGATCACAATTTACTGAGGGCCATGGGGACATCTTCAAATGTCTTGTTTTGTCCGGCCAACAGTCTAGAAACTGTAGAAAAGTAGCAAATGCTCACATTGGAGAAGCTTGAATTAACCTAAACAAAGCAGTTTTGTTGCGTAAGTAAACCTAAAAACTAAGTAAACCTACAAAGTTTATTTTGTAGGTTGATGATGTGGACAATGACCAAGCGTCTGTATTTGACGAGTTGGGAGATTACGGCCTAATGGTGGAAACATCATGTAACATCATTCTATGGAAGTGCTCAACCTTGTATTTGATGTGTATTGCTTTAGTGTCTATAATATTCAGGCTAAATCTGGCTTCTATACCCATTTTCCCATTTTTCTTTTGCATCGAGGCCTCCACAGCTTTACCTCTGAAGGAGAGGGCTGTAAAGATTGCGCCCTTCTGAAGGCTGATTACGCGGACAGGACTAACAGTTTAATCTTCAATGATACTCCACCTCCTCACTATTGATCAGTAGTAGAATTGACTACTGCCCACGAATGAGGTTGGGGTAAGAGAACCAGAAAAGTAGAGATATTTCTTTTCGGTTAAATAGGTATTCTGGAGGGGATGCAGGCTTATTCGCTCAAGGTCGACATCAAAATGTAGCCAATATAAAAGACATGAGCTTCTGTCCCCAAAGAAGCTAAACAGAAAATCCACACTCAGTTACTTTTGATCAATTTCTGTTGTTTTGTCTTTCAAGTAATTTTGTGATTTCCCCAGATGCCAAACAAGAGAAGTCAGAGAGAAGTGAGGCTTTTTACCACTTGAGAAAAAGTGACATTACATTAAATATATAACACAAACTGTGGTTGTATGATCTGCAGATATGAGCTACACTTGACCAGACAGAGGTGAAACATTTAATGAAAAACTGCAGTGTTTATTGCAGTGTTCATCAACGAGGTGTTACTGATCTGGTGCTGTCCGTTAAATACAGACAATCCAAATGTCTTTTACTTTTGATTTATTCATTTCCAGAGCAGGCAATCCTTATTGGGAGGAAAAACAGTCCCTTGTCAACAACCAGTGTGAAATGCAGCAATTTTAGCCCACGTTACAGAAGAGGGCTTGTGCCTGGAAGCCCACTTCTATCCCCTAGAATATAGAGGGAAGATGAATGAGCAGCACTCCTCCGTCCTTCGGCAAATATATCGCCGCAAGCAAGGTGCCAAGCTCGCAGTGGAGCTGCTCAACAAAAAGGTAGCCAGTATACTGCACTCCATCAGAAGTGCTTGTTGAATGGTCCAACAGCATTTGAACCCCCCTCCCCACACACACACACACACACACACACACACACACACCTTTGTGATTTCACAATTGGGGGACGTTGCGTCAGACACTTGCTGTAACTTTCTAAAACAAACAACATTCAAACACACTCCATGCAGTGAAACAGTGAACAATATCTGAACTTCTTTCTCTGGCTCTCTTCTTTTTCCAAGCAACTATTTTCTGTCACTCTGTGAAAGTTTTTCAGGAAAGACTGTCCGACAGTGAGCACGTTATTCCGATATTTAAATGATCAGTGGTGGAAGAAGTACGCAGATGTTTTACTTAAGTAAAAGTAGTTGTACCACAGTGTACAAGTAAAAGTCCTGCATTCAAAATGTTACTTAAGCAACAGTTCAAAGTATTAGCTTCCAAATGTACTCAAAAGAGTATATTAAATATTATATAAATATTCTGTGAAGGAATAGTGTGACGTTTTGGGAAATACAGACATTTTTTTTCATGCCGAGGATTAGAAGATCTCTTAAATGCTGTTTAAAATAAAGCTAGAGGCAGTTAGCAAAGCTTAACATAGCAAGAGGGGGAAACAAGACAATACATTAGCTTGTTATACATTGTTTGTTTAACCCGCACAATAAACAAGTTAACGTGTTTATTAGTGAGCGTCAGGGTTTAAGGGGTGAAATACTGCAGGTCCTGTGGTGAAGTGTGCAGTCAGCACAGTTGTTACATTACAAGGTCACATTGACATGATAAAGAGATGCAGTATACAGTACTTTCACATGAAAAGCCTATAGACTAAGCTATTGTTTACTTTTTTCTAAATGCTTTCTTCTGATGCAATCTATAAGTCTTGAATCTATAAAGCTCTGAAAAAAGGATTTCTGGGCTGATAGTCTATTTCAAACTACAACAACACAATTAAAGCCGGTTTTCCTTTTGATTGATGGAAACAGCATGACGTTTCTGTAATTAATACAGAACAGTACAGTACAGAGCCATTTGCATGTAAAATAAGGATATTTTAATATATTTTTCGAGAATTGGAGGATTCCAACCCTATTATTGAAAGTTGGATGTCAAAGTTATCATGTGAATAGTGAGGATCTACCACTTCCTGCTGTGAGAGAAATGATTGACAGATGACACAATGGAGATTCATGTGTGTGTGAGTGTGTGCGGGGAATGTAGAGAAAGTGTTGGGGTTAAATGGGAATAAATTACAAGATTGGGATGAAAATGAGAAGGGGGAAACAGACTGGAGATAGACGAGAGAGGCAACAGAAATAGAGCGGAAGAGAATAGCGAGGGCGATGGCAGCGAGAGAAAAAAAGTCTTAGTGGGAGATAAGGGAGGGAGAGAAATAAGGGGGGGGTGAGATGGAGAGAGAAGGAAGGACAGAAAGAGAGATAAGAGCTGGTAGTTTACAGGGGCAGCCTGCTGATGTGGATAGCTTGGGGAAAGCACATCCAAACACAGAAACTCCCCTGCTCGGGGGAATTATTCCCAAAAAACTCATCTATCCTACAAAGGTATAGCCATAGAAAAAAGGTGTGAAAAATGTGCCATACCTGGCTTTCTCTTTTCAAAACAGATTCAAACCTTACATTGCTTTTCAGCGAGCAACAAAAGCCTTTTCAGAGCCAACGCTAGTCACTAAGAGATACAATGTTATCCCCTCTTAGCTGTTCTTTAATAGTTTACAGAAGAATGTGCATGTCCATCTCGATTAGCCCGTTAACTGAGGCTTGGTATCATTACTCTACTATCTTTCTGCATTCAGTCCTTTTTGTACCCAGGTCCAGAAAAAAAATTAAATATTTGTATGGTTTTGCCTGGAGCCAATCACCGCAAGTGTTGCTGCGATTTAATGCGACGTGTGACTCCTGCAGCAGCTACAACACACACAGTGTGCGCTGTGGTGAAGTCGCGCACTCTGAATTTCATGCAGTTGAAAGTGCCGAGATGCCACCGATTGTTAAAAAAATATGACTATACTACACGCCTGTAGCGTCTGAATTAAATGCATGAAACAGATCATTTCAGGAACAACTCAATGCTTTGCAATGCAATGCATTATGGGATCTATTGGAATCTCTTTAAGGGTACTGGTATTAGTAATGGTATCGTCATTTTAAAGGATACCCAGCCCCACCGTGGGCCTGACACCTCGTCCAACTGTTTTCATGGTTATGAATGAATCCTCATGAGATTATTCAGACGCATTAAGTAACAACAAGCCAAACACCAACATCTAACAGCGCAATTCATAAATAACACATAAACATAAGCATAAACTCCCCACAAATAATACTCCAGGAGATATCCCATAATGGAAAAAAACAACAAACAAAGCCACTTAAAACACAATATACAAATCCAAACAGACAACATGTACACCTACATTCATCAGCGCCAAACACTTCCAGTGCATAAACCAACAGCAATCCATATCAAACAGTTGAGCAATTTATCCAACATATGTTGCTTTCTCCTCCTATCCCAGGCTTTAGAACATTGTTGTGAATGTGTACATTAATTAGTCTAAATTTAAATGACAGAAGAAAAAAAGTTTCAAATAATGTACAAAAACCTGACAGAAAATTACACAAATTACATCAAAACTAATTCATGAAAACAAATGAATTTCACGCTTGGCTGAGGTGGAAACATTAGCATAAAAAAGTTAGAGAAAAAACAACAGGAAATAAATAACACCAGACGGCCACTCGGAAAGTAAAGAGGTGCTTTTCCTCTAGATGTTTTATAATTGCTTTTTAAATTTAATTTGATTAACCTGCAACCTGCAAAGCTGGACTGTTACAGTTTCATGAGGTTTTCCTTTTTAGTGGTGGAAGGTTGGTTGAACAGCTCTTTGGTATTTTTTTTTAAAACAGTCAAAATGAAGAACTCAATTCATAAATGTTCGTAATAGATTAATGTTGATATTTGTTTTTCTCTTCCATTTTAGGTTTATTATTTTAAACCGGCAACAACTGAATTCTTGGCCACTTGTGGGCAGCAGAGAAAAGCTGCGAACATAAACAATATATTATTTCCTTTAAGTTGATACGACATACTTGTTAGCATACAGTCACATATGCTAATATTGCAGATACAAAGAAACATTAGCATACATTTTGAGTGGTATTTCTGATTACCTGGCAAATGTAAGTCCAATATTTCCTTCTTTTGGAAAAAATAATTGTCTCTTTAGCTGCTAATTGCTCAAACCTGCCCCCAAATAAAATACATACAAATAAAACTAAACTGCATTCTTGCATTTCAAGGAAAACCCATTTTCTCCTGGATTAAGGTTGCATCAACATTGTAAATTTAAAGAAAACAAAGCACACAAAACCACAAAACTACTTGGTTAGGTGTAAAATAAATATCATGCTTTGGCTTAAAATATGTATGTTTGTCATTATTGTTATGGACGTAATGAAAACAGTGAAACTGAACCAAAACAAAGAGTTGAAAGACGCTAAAATGCTCCGTAAAGTTGAAGGGAACTGCATAGTCTGGTGATAATTCTCTGTGGGTTCATCACTACCAGAAACACCTTAAACATAAGAATATTGATTATGGCAGCTTTAAAACTAAGCCACGAACCACTTAGTTGCCTTTTGAGGATAAATTACCCCATTCTTTGTTCAAGCCGGTTGACAGAGGAACACAGTTAAGGCGGCAGGAGGAGCTAAGAGAAGAGCCGTTCAGACAGAAGAGCATTTATCATGCAGAGGTGCAATCAGGCTTAGCTCCTAAGTGGTGCTGATACAAAGAAGAGGATAATTAGTGGTAAAGCCTGTTGTGTGTGTTTACGTGCGTGTCTGTCAGCTGTTTGTGGGGCTGTCAGAGTGGAGGACAGGGTGTCTCAACAACGCAGCGCACCACGTATCACCAGTCCTGGAAGTGTTTTGTACTCATGTCTTCATCTACTGCATCTGCTTTTTTACACTTCACTCAATCATTTCTAATCTGAATTTGCCGGGTTTTACATGAGCATTGAGAGGGATTACATCTGCAATTAGTAAACGCCAAGAGAAGAGAGCTTTTGGTATGGAACAGTGATACTCAAAGTGCTTATGGAAACCCTCACATTTCCTGTGGCTGTGCATTTCAGTGCAGTCAATTGAAGCTGACAGTAGAGAAATTGGTATTTCTGCCTGCTCCGAGGACTGACACCCGAACCTGACACTTTCCCTGCAGACGTTTTTAGCTGTGTTGGAAATAACTTACACCACATAACACAACACAAAGGACCAGGTGAACACAGACAGACCTTAGTAAGCATAAATTCAGACTTTTTACAAATCAGCATCATGATGTTGCGGCAACCTTTTGGTCTGTTACAATCTGTTTATTTTGGGTTCATACCGCTGCCGTAAACCAGATAACTGCGGCGCGAATAAATACAAATGATGTCGTAGTCAAACTTGCTGGAGTAACGTAAGGCGAGAATTCGATTCGCTTTTGATGTGAACACAGCATTATAGATTTTTTTTTAAAGAACAGTCGAAATGCATCAAAGCTGGAGATATTACGATTTTTTTGTCCCTAATATGAGCCTTGGATTCTACAATCCCCATAATGCAACTGAAGAGCATCTTTCGTTTGACCTGCCCTGCCTGTTAAACAAGTAAACTGTAACAATGGCAGAGAGCCGCTTTAAAGTTCCTTTTTTCTTTTAATCTACACAAAAATGGACACTGGAGTACAATTATAAAGTAAAGAAGCAAACTTCGTGAGCAGATGGATGTACATTTGCCAAGTCTGAGGCTGGCATCTGCTATACTGAGCATGACAGTTTTGTAAAAGACAAGAAAAAATCTACATTGGATGATGAGATGAACATTTTACTTTGAAAGTCACCCAATTAACCTGCATCTGTCTGCAACTTGCTTAGACATCAATTGGATACATGTTCGGTTCATTTTCTCCCTCTGTTCACCTGCCATGTTTTTGTGGTTTCTCTATTCATTCTGCGTGTTTTCTGCCTTGTGTTTTGATTGTCTTCCCTGGTGTAGTCCAGTTTCATTCAACCATGCATGACAACTGAGACAGAACACATTTTCTGGCGAGCAGAGTGACGCAACAGAAGCTGCCGCACAGGACAGATAAAAAGTAGGGCTTGTACGTCTTTATTTTGAGCTCGGTTTGTGGACGAGGTATCCCAACTTTTAAAAAAAGTACGAAGAATTAGAAGAGTGGCTAACTGCGTGATGTGGCTCCCTCATGTAAACTGGTTTAAATAAATCATGTCTCCTCTGAAAGGCTCGGCGCTATTACCCAAACTTCAACTGGGCAGAGAAAGGACAGCCTCTCTCTTATTCTCTTTCTCCCTCTGTTTTTATATCTGTATCCATAAATATATCAACAGTATTTATTCACATCAAATCATCATTGCTGTTCCGAAACAGACAAAAGTGTGGGACAATTTGTCCCCTGTCCCTTCTTTTCTGTGCGTCTCCTTCTCTGATATTGCCGTCTCTGCTTACTCTCCCAGTGGAGGAGAAAAAAAGGGAATCTTTCAATAGAGCAGCAGCAAACAAGCGGCCCAAAACATCACAGAAACAAACAAATAGTGAGCGGGCAGCTTACTGAAGTCAAAGGCAACTTAATAGCCAAGGCCGAGTAGAGGACAGTTTTCATGTTCCTTTCGGGGGTTTTATACCAGACACTCATGTCGGCTGTGTTTAAGGATGCTGTTAAACCAACTGCAACAGCAGCTTTCTGACCAGTAATCCACAAAAGACTTGTTTGACTTGAATCGGATGATGCTGAAAGTATGTAGAACTAGAGGCTGTCCAAATAGTTAAATCAGCTTTATTTTCGATCAGAAGATCAATACCACTGTGTTTGTTAAATATGAAGGTACAGCCAGCAGTCAGTTAGCTTAGCTTAGCATAAAGACTAGAAGCAGCTAGCCTGGCTCTGTCCAAAGATAACAAAGTCTGCCTGGTCACAGCAGAGAGAGGCACAATGAATGTAATCCCTACGTCTTCGCACAGTATTTGCCCCCCAGCCCCTAAGTCTACTCATGTTTTTCATTTATAGAAGTTCAAACGTTTAAAGCAACTACATATGTTCCTACAAAAATACGTAAAGGAAGGAAAAGGCATAATAGGATCTACATTTAGACAGCACGAATGCGGTGGAGTACACTATATTCAAAGGGATGATGGGCTACCTTGGTTCCTTTGAAATTTCTCAATTCTAATTCACTTGCTGCATTTCCATTGCAAGACAGCAATATCATACATGAGTCACATACACCCTCAGTCCAGACACTCTGTATGGTCCACTCTGTGAACTTTGACTCAACCTATTTGGCAAACTTCTACTCGAAAGAGAGCGAGCGTATACCTGCCTCTAAGTGTAGTGCATCAGCAAATGCACCATGTTGCTGCTCTGTAATGGAAGGAGCAGGAATAGCTAAGAGGCCTTCCTATACTCTGTGTGTGTGTGTGTGTGTGTGTTTGTGTGTGTGTGCGTGTGCGTGTGCGTGTGCGTGTGTGTGTGTTTAAGACTGGAAGGAGAGCTGGAGGATTGTTCAGAGCATAAATAAATACTCGGGACAGAACATATAGCTGTTCTGTGTTGTTGGTCTGTTAAACTGTGTATGAACATGAGCCTAAAAGTGTTTTTTTGTTTTTTTTTTATCCTGTTCTGGGCTCCGTATGAGTCAGAGAGAAAAGCAGAAAAAGCACATACACATGCTTGTATTTTTGGATTTAATGGGGTAGTGAGAGCTCTGGAAATAATTATTAGGAGCCAGGAGGGGTGAGCGAAGGTAGGAGAGCAGGTGTTAATTGCTTATTTTTTTGAGAGGTGAGCCACAGTATGTGATTTTTGCCAAGCGCCGCCTGTCTTCTTTGAGTGCAACATGCCTTAATTGCTCATTCTTGTTGGCAGGAGGAAACACTGCATATTAAAATGTAATTTGGAAACCTTTGGAATACAGTGCTATGACTGGGTGCACTCCATGTTTCTGTCATATGTTGCTTTGGTGCTCGGGGGAAAAGTAAATGCCAATTAATCTAGTTTCCAAGTCTGCTAGCTTTGCTAAAGCTTTTTCTTTTTTGTATTTTTACAGCACTGACCTGGAATATTTCAACAGAAAATCACCACTTAGCAAACAGTTGCTCATTCCCACATCAAGCAGATACAGAGCAACATTATCATTTATGTAGCGATGCACCCATTTATCGGCCAAACATCGGTATCGGTGTTTGCCTTGTTGAAAGCCATTTGCCTTTTGGCAAATAAGATGACATTCACAGACAGCAGAGGCCGATGTTTATCTGTTGTGTGGCACCAAACACAATGGGTGGTTTGTTGTCAAAGAAAAATGAAAGAAAAATGTGGAGTATCACACTGTGTTCTGTGTGGAGAACACAAGAGGTGAAAGATAGTATTTATGTTTCTAATCGCTTTTACATTTAATGTATGTTTCACAAAACACATTTTTTTGTTGGGCTCTGTAAGTACTGAAAAATGTTCCAGTCTGGCTTCTGGCCACATGATGATCTTCTTTTACTGTCGCTCTGGTTTGTTCCACACCAACTCCTGAGGGAAATATCTGGCTCTTTAGCTGCTAAACGCTCCACTATGTTCACTAGCTAGTTCTAACTGTGTCTGCCTGTTTGCTGGTCTGGTAATGTACGAGGTTTATAATTTTTCACTAAAAACAGATTTCTTTTGAGAGCCAAAACAGAAAAGTTGCAGGCTGTAAAACCAAAACAAGGAGCTCAGAGACGGTAAAACGCTGAGGGGAACGCAGCATAGAGTGATCTTTTTTTTTTTTTAGGTTTGCATTCATATCAACAATTATTTTTAAAGGAAAAATTCACCAGCTTTATTCCTCGACTGGGAATGGCAGGTTACATTTGTACAGCATTCCCTGTCTGTGCTATGGAGTCATGCACATGCACCCACAGGCTGAACTGCTGAGTAAATAACAAAATTAAAGAGACTGTTGAGCTGTTGATGATGTGATTACCCACTTTATGCTGGGATTGCATCATGAAAACATCAGCTGTTGCGTTTCATTCGCCCACCAGATCCCACCAGCCGATACGCGCTGCTGATCTGTAGCCAGCGAACAAGACGGAAAGACAGATTGTGTCATCACGTCCACGCAGAGCCTCGCTTCTGCAGGAGCAGTTCTCTCAAAAGTGTTATGCAGAAGGTGCTGAAACTCCTATTCCGCCCTGAAAGCATGCCAAACTCAAAATAACAAGGAGGCAAAATGTCCAAAATGTAAATGAGTGGATGAGTAAAAACAGAAAAAGAACATCTCGGTTGACATTCAGGAAACAATTACTTTTGTGTAGATGCCAGGTTACACACAGAACGTGACCAGTTTATGAAATAAACCCAATAGTCCACTCCAAAAAACTTTTAAATATATATGGAGAGCTGTTAGAATAACAATTGACCCTCTCTTCATAGTATTGAGGTACAAACAAAGTACCACACGATAACAAGGCACACTGTCAAGTCCACTTGAAGATAATTGACAAGTGCTGCAAAACCCTCCAAACAATATTGCCTGATTGAAAATACAAGACAGTAAACAGCGGGCAACTGTATTTGTTATGCCTGGAACATCTGCGTGGAAATAAATAAAATGTTCACAGGGAATGTTGTCTGAGAAAACACCAACCCGAGCCATGAGCCTGTCAGCTGACCCGGTGCCAGAGCACACAGTGCTGCTACTCGCTTGTCCTCTCCTTTCCCGCCTGAGCAGAACGGACATGTATTTTCTGCTCTCGTCAAAAATAGCACAAGGCCTGTTACACTCCAGCCACCAGAGAACCAGAGAGTGGGATGCAGTTTCTCAGCTCATTACAGAGTAACAGTCTGTCTTATTGGTGTCACAAAGCAACACCTGGGAGAGCTCACACCCCAAACAGCCTCCTCCTCCTTAAAAGGGCAAAGCATACATTCATTTAAATGTTATATTTATCCAGGGAGCTTTTTGGTCAAAGATATTGGCTGATAAGATAGAACCAGACCCAATTTTAATTCTAAAATATGTCTGCGTGCCAACATTAAAACTATAGTTCAGAGAACATTTGGACACACTTCACCTCGAGAGAATTCGATTTGTCATGAAAGACAAGTGAGAGAATTGGCAACCTCTGGTCTCTCGTCCCGCAGAAGGAACCGAATCTTAACTGCAGTCTGCGGTGGTGGTGGAGTAGGTGTAGATTGGTTTTATGGGTTAGACGTCTTTTGTTTTCTTTGATATGTAGATGTAGGTGAAGTTACGCAAGGAAAAGATTTAATTTATTTAATGTATTATTAGAATTATTAGTGTTTTCATTTATTTTATTTTTATTTATATTCATTTTTAATTTTTTTATTGTTCTTCCTTTGTCTTATGACATTAAGTTTGTTTATATGGAAATGGAGTGTGGCAAAACAATGTTTTGTAATCTAAAAACATTTGAAATATATTTATCCAGAGACAGGGTTTAATGTTTCAACATAACTCTTCAACTGCAGGTGATTGAGCTGGGTTTATGTGCTCAGATCAAGGGCTTCTTGATGGTGGTAGTTGAGGTACGGGGAGTGTTACTCACTGGATAGAGCGTCCTCACAAGAACAAGGGCAGCGTTTGTTGATTGTTCAAACAGCTCAAAATGACCAGAGTTTGGTATCAAAGCAGAACATACAGTATCATTCTGACTGCAAAGTCATGAGGAGGAGCTTAGAGCCGACAGCAACGAGGTTTGAATCTCATCTCCCGATAAAGTGTGACTTAAATGTGGGGATTTATTATTTATATATTCAGGGTTTCTCAGTAAAAGCATATGGGGCAATGAGGTGAAAAGGTGAAGAGCCAACTCTTGGTGCGCTTTTGCGTCTTTCAACTCATTGTTTTTGCGACCTGCGACTTTACTGTTTACTGTGAAAATGTTGGTACTTAGTTCATGTTTCACTTGATCGGTTTCCTTTCCATCACACCTGCTGTTTCCACATTACAACTTAAGCTCAAGAACACACCAAAGTCAGAACAACAACTTCCTAAATGAGACCATGCGAGGAGCTCGTCAACGCAGCATTGGCCGTAGTGGAGGTCTGCGTCTCCGAGTGCCATTCTCGTTAGCATTGCGTTTGTGAGCACGTTAGCATGCTGTCAGTAACATTTAGTTCAAAGCACCACTGTGCCTAAGCACAGCCTCGCAGAACTGCAAGTGCGGCTGTAGACTGTTGGACTTGTTGATGATAATATGAAATAATATGGTTCATCCTTTCGAGCCAGCTTGCAGTGACAACACAATTAGCAGAGCAGGCTGACATCCTCTTCCAAAGCAAAATCCTCCAGCTCTTCCCAGAGGAGTCCCAGGTGCCCCCGGGCCAGCTGGGTGATCCACCAGCATGTCCTGGATCAGTCTGTGCGAAACGCTTATAAAGGGAGGTGCTCAGGGAGCTTCCTTCCAAAGCACTAAAATAATCTCAACGGACTCTACCACAGTCCAGTACAACATCCACATCGCTTTAGCTGCTCCCTTATATGAAATAGACCTCAGGACCTCGGACCTGGAAGTGCTGATCCACAACACAGCCAACAAACTGCTCCAGTGCACATCAGTGATCACAGTTAGTAGAAGGCTGAAGGACAGTGTCATCAGCAAAGAGCAGATAACACCTCAGTGAACTGGACTCCCTCCAGACCTCAGCTGCACCTTTATACTCTTTGAATGTTATATAGAGAAAAGAGGAAAATTACCTTCAGGTGACTCCACCATGAATGTGTTCTGCCTTTGTGCCAAGGAGACACAACTCTTGCTTGGACCTAATGTCTTGCAGCAGTGTCCCTGGCAGTCTCTCCCACAAGGCAGAACAGTCAAAAGCCTTTGCCAGATCCACCAAAAACACATGTAGGCCAATTCTGTGGGCCTTTGATTCACCAGCGGCCTCAATCCGTTAAATGCGTCTTCCAATGTATCACTATCTGTCTGCTTTATGAGAAATACGGAAAACAGAAATAAAACAGTGATGAATAAGTGCCGCCGCCACACACAAATCATTTTAATGGCATACTCTTATGACTCTAAACTACACAGAAGCTATGAAATAGGCTGTGGGGTTAGTTTTATTAGGTTGGAGGCACTGTGTCTGTAGGTGTGAGTGTGAGAGAGTGTGTGTGTGTGTGTGTGTGTGTGTGTGTGTGTGTGTGTGTGTGAGAGTGGGGTAGGGAAATCAATATTTCATCTCATCAGGTGTTTATCAGAAGCTCCATGCAGTAAATATCCCTGATGGATGGATAGCGATGGGGTGGGAGAATGCACATTATACTAACAGGTCAAAGTCTTTCACACATAACGCGCACGCACACACGCACACATGCACACATGCAAAGAGAAGAAAGAAAGAAAGGCCAGGACGAGCAGAATCTGCAAACTATAAATCTTTCTCATTTGGTCCTCATAAGGACAGACACACACACCCACACACACAGTAATAGCAGTGGGTAACCCTGAGTAATCCGCAGCCTTCTCTGTCTCTCCCAAGCAGCTGTGTCGCTCATCCCTCGTGCACATGTGTGTGATCAGAGGGATTCGACAGCAGCATAGCTGACAGTGATGATAGCCGACAGATTATTACTAGCCGTGTGCACTCATGTACACATATATAGGTTAAAGCGACCCACGGTGTGCATTTACACTCCAGACATAGAGGGTTGCCTCAGACTACCTGGGAGTGAAACATTTTTTTCAGTTATTTGTTGGCAGATTTGCCAATATTTTTGAGATAATTTGATACTTTTGAGCAGCTACGAAAAATTCACTTGTTGGATTGAAATGAAGCTGACTCCAACCGTGCTTCGATAAAGAACCTGCGTGTGTGTAGAAGTAAGTGAAGGGACGTGGGTGGAATAAAATAAATATCAGGAGGTATACGGTTGCGTGCTGAAGTATCTGCGCTTTTGTTAATGTCATGCATGCATGGAGTTCTACATGCACATACATACATACTTTACATACTCTAAGCTATTATTGATAGCTTTAGCATAACCTGCACTGAATTAAAAAAAAAGTACTTTGGAAGTGCCAAAACGGCTGAGAATTTGAGATTGTACCAATTTAATTAGTTGATTAAACAAAACAAAAAGACACAATTCTACAACCATGCTAGCAGCTCTGTGAGGCTGTAATTGCTAAATGCTAACATCAGCGTGCTAACATGATGACAATGTTCAGCAGGTCTATTGTTACCATTTTAGTTCAGCATCTTATCATCCTAACATTCGCTAATTAGCAGTGAAAACAAAAGTACAGGTCACAAACCAAACTGTTAGACATGTTTGTACCAAATGTCATGGTGACAATTCATTCAATAAGTCTTGAGACAAATGTTCAACCTCATGGTGACGCAGGAGGGGAAGTCAGGCTGTACCTGGAGTCTGTCGGCCTGCTCCTCCTCGTGCAACAAGAATGTCTGTACAAATTGTTTTAGCTATTTCAGTCTGATGACCGACAAACAGACATTACCATTCCTAGCACCAAGAAAAGTGTTTATGATATAATATTTAATTACTTTTTCAGTTGTACTATGAGTCCTTTCCTATTAGAAAATGGAAATAACTAAACATATGAAAAGTACTCTCCCCAATGCTACACAGAAAAACTACATAAAACTAGGCACTAAAATGAAAACTGATAACATATACAGTAGGTACTGTCAGGCCATCGCTGAACATGCTATCCAAGCTTTGGCTTAGCAAACAGACCATTAGCTAAGCTTTCTGCCCATGCTATGGAAGCCAGTAGGTCAGCCTGCACTGAAAGCCTGTTGAGTACACTACCATCCAACCAGCAAATCTCTATAAGCGGTCAGGAAATAGACCGTGACTTGGGAGCCTGAGGGTTGGAAAAGTGGGCTGGTGACAGGACAATTGCTGTCTGAAACCCAAAGAGTGGCAGGGGAAACCTGGGCAGGTGGAGAGAAGGAACAACACTCCCTGCAGCTTAAGTAACTATTGTTGATGTGTCTTTGAGCAAGGCACAACAGCAAAGACGAGAAAGTGTTTAAGTGAGTAGCCCTTTATCGTGCAGAAAAAAACTATATATATATATATATATATATATATGTTTATATAATATATATTTATATATGAATATATATATATAAATATATATATATATATATAAATATTTATATATATATATATATAAATAAATATTTATATATATTTATATATATATATATAAATAAATATTTATATATATGTAAATATATATAAATATATATATATATATATATATATATTTATTTATAAATATATATATTTACATATATATAAATATATATTTATTTTTATATATATATATATATATATTTATATATATATATATATATATATATATATATATATATATATTTATATATATTGCTTCACAGCTCTGTTATACATTTTTTTCAGTAGATCTTTACTAATTGTCCATACGTGTTTTTGTTTTATTTCACACTTGCTTTGGCATTGTAAACGTATGTTTCTCATGACAATAAAGCCCCTTTGAATAAGAGCAGTTTGCAGAAATATGAACAATAAATCAAATACAATAATAAAAGCAAGAACTAAACTAAATCATACGTATTAATAATAAGTGAAGTTTGAAAACAATTAATGATGATGATGAAATGTCATTATCAGTGGGCAAGTTGTTGGTAACATCCCAGCTGTGAGAATGTGTGTGAATGTGTGAAAATCTTGTCCCGAGGCTGCTGCAGGAGCTTGTTAACAAGAACGTGTTAATAAGGGTTAAATAAGAGTTAAAGCTCACATCGTCTCATCTCTCTCCTCTCCTGTCTTTGGCACATCTAGGTGTTTGGTAGAAAAGAAGCTGGAGGCATTCTTTAGAGAAATGTGGTAAAGAAAGAATCCCTATTTTTGCTTGTAAGCAGCCATGAATTAAAGGTATACAAGCATCTACTAGCACTGATACAGTATCTGACAGTAGTGGAGCCTTTCGTAGAAACCCGAATTGTAATCTGTATCAGAGATTAAAACTGTGCTATGGGCCTTAATCCTCCCCAGAGCGCATACACACACTGATGAAGCCCGGCAGCATAAATCCCATTTAGGCAGCTCTAAAGCACGCTTTAATTGAAAGTATTCCACATATTTAAAAGGTGGCTGTCGCACTGCAGCTTCCATCAACACACACTGGTGTGCTTGCTATGGAAATGTATCCGGGCTCGGGATTCCAGACTGAGAAACAGCCACTACGCTGTAGCGATGTTCAGTGTTAAACTACTACGTGACATGCATGCATGTTTGTCTTTTTAATTGCAGTGCTGAAGCTACAGCGTGCACGATTGACACATTTCCAAAGACAGCCTTAACACCGTCAGCATATTTATTTCCTTTCTTTGCCCTTTATTACCTCTTGCTGTCTTTTTTGACCTTTCCATGACCTGTCCATGACCTCTCTAACCGCTTTCTCCCACGCCTGAGGTCACTCCTGCTGCATGTGCGCTGACACTGAAATGCACCACTAAGTGTGTAGCTTCACAAGATTGAGCTCCCCATCATCACCTGACTTCACAGATTAGACGATAGTGAAATTGAGTGCCAGGGTTAAATCAAGTTGTAGGCGAGTTTGGCCGACGCCCCGCCTCAGGACACGGAGATGGAGCTAGTGAGTAACACTTGCTGTATCTTTAAATAAATCAGGAAAGCGCTCGGGGCAAAATGGGATTTAATACAGAGTGGGTAGGGAATATAAGAGGAATACAACCTGAAACGCCAGGATTAAACTACAGAGGTAACTCTGAATAACTGCATATTAACAAAGGTAGGTGTGTCACTACACTGGATGCTAATTAGCAGCAACAAGGTGTGACAAGTATAATGGCTGGAGATTTCACACTTACATAAGCAGGAAAAATGGCAGTAGCAAAATTTGTTACAATTTTCAGATTTTTTTCAAACAACAAAAACTTTAAATGATTCCTGCGGGAAGGCTGAAGATAATAAAAGTATATCTCGCCCATGTTTTGGGATGTCTACACTGGTTGCCTACTTTATAATTGATTTCAAAGTTTTACCTACATTTGTTAAAGCAACTTGCCTGAAGAACTCAGACCGGCAGAACCAAAATTGTCTTTTAAATCTCCTCTTATAACTTTCATATTACTGTAAAGCCCTTTTTTATTGATATTCACCTTCACCTTGGATTGTGCTCCATTCTACCGGCCCTGTCTGCGACGCACTGCATGAATTCATTTGTTGCATATTTTCTGATTTATCCTCTTGCCTTGTCATATTTCATGTCATCGGGTTAGATCTTGCTAAGTTGTTATTTGTAAGTTTCTTAAGAAAAGCTCTCTATTGACTGTTCCTATATTATTATAGAGGCTAGCATGGCAGGACAAAGATTTATGCAAAGATTTAGTGGATACTGAGCAGTATAGGCTGGTGGTGTTTGCTGCTGTGACAGCGTGCCACAACACAGGAGAGGAGAGGCATACTTTAAATGAAAGGAGCCCAGACATGGTAGCCTGTTGATATCTTTAGATGATAATGCACAGGCGTAATTGCCTTTCGTGATGAAATCAGCGGAGGGACTGTCAGCCCTGGTCTATCTGACGGACCATCTGTTCCTTCGTCGCACATAAAACCTCAGGAGCATGGATTCTTAACCCAAACGCTATAAATATATATATTTTTTTTTTATTTCAGAAAAGTAGCCACTATATTCTGAATAATTTTACTTTGACAAATGAAAATATTCGACGGTATTGCTCCACATACAACATTTTCACTCTGAGTATTATAAGGGGGGCACTACTATAATACGTTTTATATTATACGTTCTGCAGGGATGATGTATTTTTGTAGACCCACCAGGAAGTTAGCATCGCGCTGGTTCCCTCAACAAAAAGGATTTGGTCGAGAACCAACCGCTGCTCTGCGGCAACAAACGTTTATGATACTTTGATAAGTTGTGTTCAGTAAAATAAGTTTCCCAAATGAACACTTTTATGATTTTTGAGGCATAAATACAATGTGCCAGACAACCTCAATAGTCTCAATTAGCCACCTGTGAGCAACTGTCTTTTTAAGAGACGTAAAAGCTTCAAAATTCACAAACAGGGTATTTACTGACATATTTTATGTGGTACAATAAAACGTTTAAATTTCTTAAGTTCTTAAGACCTTATTTCATGCATCTAACCAAAAACCCATTCAAAAAACCCGTCAACTTCAAGACGAGGGAACCCAAAAATGCTCATTCCTGCAGCACTCTACTGTATATGTCGAAGACAAAATAGCGTGAATTTTACTCATGTCTCAATAAAACTCTGTAAAACAATTGTGTGTGGATATTTACATTATCTCTGTTTTTATCTCAGTTTTATGTTATAAATTGAAGAACATTTGGAGCCTCTACTGCAGTGATTCCACACCAGTGTATCCATATAGTGCAGTTGAACAGCTGCAAAAGTAAGCAAATGTATGTTGGTGAGCTATGTGTTTAAATAGGCAGAGAAAAAGGAAAAGTAAGCAGTAAATATGACATTGTGTCATTAAGCTGAATAAGTATAAAAGCCGAGGAGGGCCAATGCCAGAAATGCCCATTTGTTTTATATCACAGTTAAAGAATTTACGGTTACAATTATTTTCCGCTTCAGATTTCCTGCAAAATAACCGAGTGGAGTATTTACTGGAACTGTATGAGAACACAGTTTGACAGCACGACACTGCTGTAATGTTAAACCTTTCAAATTTAATTTCTATGACTCCTTTCATTTAATAAAAACAGACGCCTGAACAAATACACAGAAGGGAGATAACAACAATTTTTGCTCTAATTAACTCAGATTTTTTGGCAGTTTTGATAGCTGGAACAATTTGCTAATACTGCTGCTACTCAAAATGAGGAAACGTGTCTATTAATTAAATGGCTTTAGTTACTGCAAAATCAATTATAGATACATGAGTCAAGAATAAGGAAAGAAAAACACTTGTCAAGGTCAAGTTGAATAAAACTCGACAGCAGAGAGAGAGCTTAAGTCTCCAATGAGTTTCTAACATGTGTCTAAGAGTGATAAATATCAAAAGCGAGAGTTAGAGGTAGTGTGTAGTTACAAAAGGCTCCGAGGTTCGACAAGCACACTGTGATCTCTGAATACGGCAGAATGCCCAGTGCATATCAGGATCCACAAATCTGCCGATGGTTAAAATGAAGCTCTCTTGCACAAAAAATGTCAGATCGAGAGGAGAGGAATGGAGCCAGACATAAAAACAGAAAGCACTTGCTGTCTGTTTCAGTCACTTTAGTACCAGGCTTGCAACCAAGATGTGCCTGAGCTGACGAGGTTTATTTTTCACATTGCAACGACGATCATTAAGGCCAGAGTTTGGACATTGTGTGTCATAACTCCTGAATCTTGCCATTTTTACTCTTCTATGTCCATTCATTTTTATCATTTTAATTTATACCTCCAATATCAACATTTTCAAAATGTCTATAATATCTGCGCATAGCCACTATGGTTTAGGAAAGATCATGTTTATGGCATGTACAATATGGTTACAGTATGATGAGGGTAAGACAGGTTAGGGAAAGATCTCTTAAGGTGGACTAAAATGTGCATCAATAACACGCAAACGATTCAAATGTCTGAAATAGTGGTAAAGAACGTACTGTAAGGTGAGTAAATGCTACAACAGTATAAACTCTGAAGCACGGTTTATTTGAAAGCATTCCTGAAATCCCATGGTATCTTTTAGGCAGTTATATTTAGGTTCACAGTGTAATTATATGTAACAGTGAGACCTACAGCTAGGTAAACAGATTGCTGAAAAAGGACTTTTTTTTTTAAAGTTACACTGTTGTAGTATCACATACTCTCACTGGGAATACTGTTTTTCTCGCACAGTAATTGGATAGATGGCTTGGAGCCTGTAAAGCTTACTTCACTGTGTTTGTGCTGTGGTTACTGAACTAATTAGCGGTAAACAAGCAGCTAGTAACCACCTTTCTGATTGTCTTATGTTGTTTTGTGTCTTACATGAAAAAAACTGCTTTTCCTACAGCACTCATGCATTGGTAACTGTTGTGGAAAGCAATACATCCCTCTAGGCTCTCCACTGGAGCGATGTGAGTCCTTAAGTGTTGGTGCCTCTCTTGGGTATTAATGTGAACATGTGTGAGTATTTGAGTCATATGGCTGCGCTGTATATGGAGTCCACTTCAGTTACTGAGGGTTGGCTTTAATTGAAATAACGCCACTAATGTTGAGAATACTTAGAGTTTCTAATTATCTTACACTACAATGGCATTGAAAGCGGTGCTTTCACACCAAGAGTGATACAAAAGCACTCTTTATTTCTCCTGTCCTCCTGGTCTTTTCAAAGGATTAACCCTGTCGGTGGCGTTCACGCCTCTCCAATGACCCTGATTATAAAGGGCTTTCAAGGATATTACGGGAACATGACAATGGTGTTGTCATTGGAGAAAAAAACTCTAACTATAATGTACTCATTTTCAGCAAAGCACACGCTTAAATAATTATTATGGACACTTCACCTTCCTTATTCCTACAAACTTCATTCAAAGAAACGTCAGCTCATTTACATGCCAACTCAGTTCAACTGCACTCACTTTCACTTCAGTTAAAATTTCATCAACTGACATTTTAACTGCTTTCGTCTCTTATTCAACTACCACATGTTAAGTCACCTTAACTGTCTGTGAAAGTACTTTGTAAACTTGCTACATAAAGTTTATTATTATAGTATTTTATGGTAGAAATGCGTGTTTTTCTGTGTAAAGTGTGCTAGTTTCTGCTTTGTGTCCATCTATGCATTCCTCTCACTGCTTTATAGTTATTTAGTTATTTCACCTAAAATAACTCTTTCTCCTTCTTTTACAGATGCACAACTAAGATAAAAAAAAAAATACAGATAGTTTAATGTAAGTCCTCTCATCTCTGACCAAGAGGGTCAGAATAGTGCATGTTTAGATAAATTTACTTTTTAAACTATGAAACCCAGTGATACAACATTAAAAGCTGCTGGATCTGTAGCCATACTCGACTCACTGTTTTTATACAAGCTCCCAAACAACCCAAAGCAAGGCAAGACCTGCCTACTGTCCCTGACAAAAAATTATTTTATTTGCCATTTGTTTCCATCAAAAAATAAACATTTGTATTTCTGTCCGGAGAAATGTCAGGGGGATTTATGTGGTCCCCGTTCTGTGTCGGTGTCCTATTTAATGCTACAGTGCACACCCCTCACAACCTGAAAATGAAAGCATGGCTCTTTATGAAGCTGGCCATGTTCACCGGCAGTCAAACTGACAAGAATTACAAATTCAGATCCTTGGATTGTGGATCTATTCATATGAATCATATTTCAGGTCTGTCATACCCTGAATAAGACCCACTATATAGAACAAAAGTTGGAAAAATGTGTGGTAAAAGTAGCTCTGGGGACTTAGTGGACAGGTTGTCAAGCATCTACCTACTGTAAGGGGGAGGTTTTTAAGATGGCTTCAATTTGATAGCTCTCAATTTGTGCACATAGCATTAAAACTTATGCACATAGCATGAGTACTTATTTGATAAAGCAAAGAGTTCTAGCTCAAGGACATGGACACGCAGAGATGGACACGCAAACAAAAAACCTTAGCCTTGTTACAAAATTGTATTTAAGAGTACCCAGATTCCTTTTAGCCTTTTTTCTCAGAATCCAGAGAATTAGTCCCTCTGTGGTCAGGCACTGTCACATCTGCCTGCTGGATTTGACTATTTGGAACCTCCTGTTATTCAGTCATCTCCACTTTCACATGTGCTAAACCAAAGAAACAACAGTCATCTATGTGATCTAAGTTTCAGTTTCTTGGGGATAAATCCTGTAAAATAAAGGTAAGGTTTGAAAGAAACCATATAAATAGTGCTTTTACTGAAGGTAAACTCACACACGAGTGCGACGTTGAGTGATTAGATTGAGCCAACAGGCCATCAGGTCCGTCCAGACTAGACTAATCTGGACATTTTAATTTAAAAACAATCATTTCAGGAAATTAAATTAAACATTTGATGGTGTCTTCTCTATTTCACAGCATGGCTGTGAAGAATCTACACGTGTTAATGTGCCATATCCATTGTGGAGGGGAAAGCACAGCGACATCAGCTTGTATTTATTAAGGAAACTCAGAATCCATCCTAACTCTTTCAACATCCCCTTTGTGTTTGCAATTACGCCATTCTGACACAAATGAGTACACGTAGAAGCCAACAGTGAGGAGTTATCATTGTTTGAAGCTAACAGTGACTGATAGCATCACAGGCATCTTCAGGCTATATCAAGAGTGGCAGAAGCCTGACATTTCAAATACAACATGTCATCACTGCAAACACAAGTGATGAACTTTATTAAGTGCAATTTGTGTACAGAGTGTGCGGTCATTAAGACCGAGCTACTAGTAATTCAGTACTCGTAGAAGTTCAGATGTTTTTTTTGGAATGAGATGAGTAAAAAGGCTAAGTATGACGAAAATGTAATGACATTTAAAGTAAGAGCCTGCTGACGAGACAACAGAACAACGTCATTCACATTTATACTTTCGTTCAACTCATAACTGGAGCTTAAGTGCGTCAAACAAAGACACCACATCTCCTCCGTATAGATGACTCATGATTTCCGCTCATATTTTTTTATAATAAAAAAAAACTCTTTTCATTCAACACATTTCAACAAAAAAAAAGTCAAAAAAAGCTTTTTGCACCACAATTGTAAGTGTGTGAGTGAGAAAGATTTGAATAAGTGATTTTTGAAATCACACAGCACTCTGGGTCCAAGTTACGATACTGAGATTCTGGCTTTCTTATTTTCTTAAGTCTGCAAAATGGTTCATTCACTTTGAGCATGGTAAAAAAGCAGATTTGAAAGGGGTTGATCAAAGAATAAATCAATCAAGTTTAACCTTTAAAATAAATTACATTTAGTACATCTCCTACCAGACATGTACCCGGCAGAAGAAAGCCTGATTATTTTACCCCAAATAGCTATAAAACCTACAAAAATGCAGATACTTGACTTTTCCTTTGGCAAATTCCTTCACAGAATGCAAAGAAGAAATGCTGTATTGACTACAAATAAACTTCATTTAGCTTTCCTCTACATTTTAGACAAATAATATAGTAAATAAGAATGAAATGTATCTGTTTTGCTAGATGTCTGTCTGTCCATCTACAGATATTATCTATGGAAATCTTTATCATGAATTAATTTACAACAATATACGAGTTAAACGTAGTTTAACCACAGGAAATAACAAGATTCCCACTCGACTCAAGAATGAGATGGTAGTGCTGCTGCTCTTTTAGGCTAGTTAGCATTAGCAGGAGTAAAACTTGGGTTAGATGTAGCTTCTGCCTCATTAAATTATATGGAATTATTAACCTAATCGTACCAGAGGCTTGAAATTATTGTATTGTCATACGCGAGTCATAACCACGAGAACAAGTAAGCATTTTGTCATTTCACAAAACACGTATTTAAACGAAAGTTTACAAATCTACCCACATCGTTTCCTTTTAAAGCAAGCTGATGGCGCTATGATGCGTGGAGGGACAAGGGTTAAATTATGGCACTTTTGGCATTATTGATATAGATGAAATAAAATATGATAATTAGGCTAGATCACCGTTTCAGTTACTGCATCCTGGTCACCAATACAAAGAGAGTGCAGTTATCTCTGTTTGGATGGGTCAGCTCAGTTATAGTTACTGCAAAGTTTACACGCTTTTTATGGCAAAATAATATCTAAGGTCATTAGTTGGACATGTATTCTCTCATGCATAGAACACCATCTAGTATCTGCAATTGCAGCCTTAAAGAAACTTTTTGATGGGGTGAATTATATGTGGAGGAAATCCACTGAACACCTTTGGAGCTCTGATTTAAAGTAGGTGTAAAAGCAGTAGCAGCTGCACCAGAGTTGCAGTTCACCTGTTGTAGCTTCTCTGATCTGCTTTCATTATAAGTCCGCTTGAGAGGGCAGCTCACAGACATCTCCGTGTTGCGCCGGCTCGGTTGTATCTCTCACTTAAATGCACCCAATTTTGACAGATGTAGCAGCGTGCCATCGTTTAATTTAGACAGGCCTTTCAGTGACTCCGCTCTGCCAATGGTTCAGGGCACCTTGCCACGGCCACCGCCATTACGCCTCTCTAACATCAAGCACAAGACGTGGAGCAGACTCCACATTTACATGACCCACAGCTGAAGTTGAGAAAAAGTCAGGGAAGACTTCAGGGCTATTATTCAGAAAAAAGTAGTTTATGTTGGACATGGCAGTAACGCTGAGGAGATCTTATGTTTGTTATCACCTCGACATTTTAATAAACAACCACTCCTTCCTTCTTTTCTCTCTTTGGTTGAGCACACAGACATCAATTCAAAATGATATATTTTTTAAATTAGGAAATCAAGGCGCTATATTTAAAGCTAAACAAATCAGGTCTCTAAGCCATAACAAACGCGAACTTCGCCACGGACTTTGATCAATGTCGGACCAAAGTATTTCAGCTTTTGACAGAAGTTCCAGTCAAATTATTATATGGAGATAAAAATATCTGAGGCAAAAACTACAACAATTTCTCTCGCAGGTAGTTTTAGGGAGTAGTTCATTGAAATGAGCTTAATGAAAAGCCGTCATATGGAAGGGAGGCGACAGAGTACGAGCCAGGGAAGACATTCAACGGCGAGAGAAGGACGGAGAGAAAGGACGCTGTTAAAAGTTGAGATCACGCATGTTGCTGGTTATTGTTGGTTTGAGTTATAAATAGTGGCCGATGGGGTTCAGAGACAACATTAGAGGCAGATTCTGTTTTCACTCTGTCCTATTTTTTTGTTGACTTTTCAGGATGGTCCTGTCATTGAGGTGAAATTATCTTTTTGACATGGGGTGACCAATAAATGGGCTGGCTGAGGCAAAACTGTTCCTGTTTTTGCTGCTGTTGTGAAGCCTCATTTTTCAGTCAGGATGGCTGAAAAAAATATACAGCCGTGGGGTGAAAGCTTTAAGATAAAGGGAAGTGTAAAAGGAACCACGGTAGATACGTATTCTTTACTAGATATGATAGATGCTGACTGCTGGGTGAATGAATTATACAAACTGAATGTAGGCGGGTGTACTGTATCTCCTCATTCTCCCCATGTCTCTTCACACACACACATCAAACATACTGTCTCTCTCTCTCACAATTCTGTTACTATTATTACACTATCTATTACTTATTCAATGCATATCAATGATGTGGCTTTAATTAAATAAGTAGCTATAGTATTAATTCCCTGTATATTTTGGGTCTCAACCTGTACTAATGTGCAAAATACAATTATACAATAAATAATATAATTCATTTCTCAATGGATTGTTTTTTTTTTTAAGCTGCAGTGAAAGCAGTAGCTCTGTCCCTCTGATGGTGAAGTAGTTTGGCTATAGGCGCTAGTATCTCTGCGTGGATCCAACCCAATGTCTGAAAAACGTGACCTTTTCTATAAAAAAATGTGTTTGTGTCTGTAGAAGGGCGTTTAAATAAGCTTTGTCCCTTTACTGTATTTTTCCAAAGCACACTGCTAAGTGAGCGCACACACACACACACTCACTGGAGGACAAATACATGTGGAAACCTCGAACTGCAAAACTCACAGAGTTGGAGCTCCCTCTAGGGGTGAGAGCAGGCGCACTGCACAGGACTCCATCAAAGTGAGTTCACAGGGTGTCAGCTCTTTTGATAATTCAATTCATACCTAAGCAGCTTTCTTTTTACAAACCACATACTTATAAACTTTTAGGTGTTGAACTCAGATGAATGTAGAAATAATATCCAGTCCTTGGCTACGAATCAGCGAGTGGCTGCGCAAATTAGAAGTTGAATACAAATCAATACTAAAAACTAGTGTTCAAGTGTGCAAAGATCAAGTATGACACTGTTGTTTGCAATATAATGCAGTTTAATAGTAATAAGTGTTGTGTTGCTCACTGACATTATACATACAATACAACAGCATTAACTACAGCATAGAAATGCAGAATTATCATGTTTAACTAAATGCAGTCGTCAGTAATGGGATGTAGCTTGTTAGAATATACTGTAGCTGTGCTTATATATGGATCTGTGTGGGTGGAGGGATAACGAATTCCCAGGCTTTGTAAGAGCAAAGGAGGAGAGCTTACTGGTAATTTTGAGTAGTGGGAGGGAGGCTTATACGTGGGCGAGAAAGTAACCAGGTTTTATTTTACAGAAGTGGCAGGGCAAACAATGTAGAGCCTTGTATAGGTGAGTAGGACGGGTAGGTTTTTTGTATTCCTGCGATTGCGTTTATTCACATGAGTGTGCACAGAGCATACGTATTTGAAGTGTTTTGTCTATTCAAAGTCCTTCCCTGGTGAAGTTCTGTCAGTGACTCCGAGTTGCTTCAGCCTCTTCATCACTCTTTTTCCCATCTGGTTGAACTCAGACCTGAAGGTCGCCTCCATCTGAAGCTCCCTCTGGTGCCTGTGACAGAGCAATTTAACATTACAGATGGAAGAACTGAGGAAGGACTGATTGGTAAACTAGAGCCGGATTCACCTATGCTAAAAATGTCCCTCTGAAAAAATTTAAATGTATATATATATTCCTAAAAACATTCAAATGCAGCATTAAAATACAAATAAATCCATTCCTTAATTGCATTTTCAAATTAAAGTAATCTCTGCCACATCATAAAATAATTTTACTAATCATTTAAGAAAATGCCCCTCTAAAAGTATAAAATAAAAATATATATTAATATAATTAAAATATAATTAAATTCATAGAAAAATGTACTAAAAGTAGTTTAACAACAAATTATGTTGTTTTTTTTGTTTTTATTCTCTGTAACCTTTAACGTAAGTAATGACTGCACTGCAGTGTTATGTGTGTTTCTTAACCATCAAATGAGTTAAATCAAATCAATGAAAAAGTTATTAAATATTCATCTATTTTCAGGGACATTTTTGTTACAGTATCCAGCAGTTAAATTGAATTACATCAGCATAAAGGCAGCATATATTAATATGATAATAGAATGATGCACATGATGAATTTATGTTAGCTAACATGAAAGTTGATTAACTGAGTTCATATACAGTTCATCCTCAGTTATGAGTGTCTGCTAGAATCATGCAACCAACCACACAATCTTGATTAATGTTTGAAGACAATGAGTGTTCCTGCTCCCAGGAAGCTTTTGCCTGAAACAACACCATCCAGGAACAAGATTTGCACATTCATAAACTTCCTTTTTTGTTTATCCTGAGTACTCCCCCTCTTAAAACTAAAAGTACAAGTTGTTTGGGAATCTCTGTGTCTGTGTGTGGATATGCTTGAACATTCATCTTAGTTATTGCACAAGACGTGCTACCTTCACGTAAACAAGCAGTCATTGAGCCTAAAGACTCTATAAATCATTTCATGCATCTCAACTTGATTGTAAAGAAGCTGTGAGAGTCAAGAGAGAGAAAAACATTCTGGTGCCTCATTTTCAGTCTGATCGAAAGTGTTGATGACTAAAGAAGAGAAGAAGAAAAGGTTTTGCCAGGATAAACTTTCTTATATATATAAAAAAAAACATAATCATCTGAAAAACAGTTGGGAAAATAACTAATTTGCCAGGATACTCCCCCCCCCCTCTGTGAAAACCAAGTGTCTCAAACGCCGATGGTGAAAAATGAAGCCAAAGTGCAAGTGTCAAAAACTGCAGTTCATTGAACGGCCACTTGAGGCTGGCTCCACAAACATGTCAATCCCCAACTTTACAGCAGATATTAACACGTTTAAATCCTGGTACAAAAATGTTTTTGGTCTCTATTTTCCCCCTTCATAACAACTGAAGGTGGAATAATATTTTATATATATATATATATATATATATATATATTTATTTATTTCAACCTTTTTTGGGGATTTTTAAAGAAATTTTAAAAGATTATGCTGGTAAAACCTTCTCTGTTCTTAATTCATAAACAAAGGAGAGAAAAGATTTTAGATCAGCCTTGGATCACCAGAGTATTTATTTTCACACTGGCCTCTCAGGGCTTCCGTACAATTGTGAACAGGTAAGTAATCTTTGTCTGAGCAACACACACATCAGGAGACTTACCGGACTCTCGTTCCTCTGCTGAGGTTGCTATTGGAGACCAGAGCATCACCAGACAAGAACTCTGCTCTGATTATCTCTGGTGTTAGTTGGACGCCTGAGCCTTCACACCTGAGCACAGACAAACGCACATAATCTGAGCATGAAAGCAGCGATCTCGACTATAAAAAGCTTCCATCAAGAAGATCAAGAGATGTCAATACTGCATGTGCTTACGGTTTGTCCATTAGTGGTGCCAGGTCATCAGAAGGGCCGGTGAGAAGAGGAGGAGGTGCTGTGAGTGGAAGTATATCTGTGCTGTAGTCCACAGACCTAAAGAGGACACACACATTGCTTTTTCCCCTGAAGAGCCAGACCACACATTACCGAATCGAGATAATGGTCAGATATCTACTCCATCTTACTTAGATGAAAGGACTGCTCCGGGTTGTTTGAAATCACAGTGTGAACAGGAATGATAACAGATCTCCCGAGTGAAAGTTGATACCACTTACGGGCACAAAATAGAATTAAAGCACCGACAAGCCACAGGTTTGCTTTTGGAGGCACCCCTAGGCTTAGAACAGAAATGTCATAATGGCGGGGGCATGGGAACACAGTTTGCAATTTAGGGTTAGACTGATTCATTTTGAGACATTATTAAACATGTCTACTATATTTTATATCGCCTCTTTTTCTCATCAATCTAAACGGGTCATGTCAGCAAGCCGACATTGGTTTTGTGAGTTAGTTGGCACATTTAGATACACAAGCCTAAACCTGGCAGCAGTGGTGGAATGTAGCTTAAGTACATTTACTCTTTGTTTGTTTGTTTGTTGCCTGCTGCTGTTAAAAACAACGCTATGAGAGCACTGAAAGTAAAGTTGTGGGCCGGACAGGGAAACAAGGAGCTAAAATTCACTATAAAGTCTGTAAAGTGAAGAGGAGCTGCAGATTCAGATAATTCTCTGCAGGTTTGTTGTACTACGAGCCTCTTTCACACCATCACATTGATACATTGTGATTATTAAATATTCACGGGACTTCAAATAGTCGATGCTATAAAATAGTACAGTGCGCTGTAATCAATAACTTAACACTAAATTACAACATTTTTAATAATTGATATGTATTATGGGTTTCAGTTGCAGTATGGCTGAGTAGACTCTGCACACAGAGAGGTCTTTTTTACAGTTTGTTGAGGTACAACAGAATCTTTTTAATCATTCACACCTAATGTATAAGGAAAAGGCATACTTTCCTTTCCTTTCATTCTCATCTTTTATTATAGCCACCTGGCGTAAACCGTATTATTTGTGTTTGTAGAACTGGAGAGACTGAAAATGCAACCACCGAGGCAGCGATAGAAAATGATTAAGTCTGAGCAGGGAGGCTGGGGGGGTGGAGTCATCGCTGCATGATAAAAGAAGAGTATATCTACAGTTATCCTACAGATCAGTGCTGACAGGCACAAAGAGAATACTTTGCCTTGGCAGGCTTCTGGTTTTGTAACACAGGGAAGGTGAGGAGAAATAGGAAGTAGACAGAAAGGTGAGGAGAGAGATTCACGCAAACATCTTCTGACGAGTGACTGCCCAAATATCACGTGGGCATCTTGTCAAAACTGTTTCAGATCTCAAGGAAAACATTAGCTCTGCATTTTTAAATGTCTATCATGCAAGAGAAAATGCACGGTACATGACATTATTTTCTCGAAAAAGGGTCAGAAACAGAGTTTTGCATATCTGAGTGATATTCGTTGTGACAGGGTGCATAGAGAAGCATGTATGCAGGCGTTCACTAATACTTTACATCAAAATATCATCATTTATTCACCGTCTTTTAAGGATAAAGACTGAAAAAATCATTAGTTTACAGTGTAAGTGAAGACAGTGTGCCTCCATATGACCTAGATTCTGCATACGCAAAGTATTTCACTGTAGGTATACGGCAGTACTACAGGCAAGAATGATATGAGAAAGTTTTCATGCAAATTACATATTTAGTACAACACTAGGTTTAAAAATAAAAATAAGCAAAAATAATGCAGATCACTGCAGTAGTATCAACACACACAACTTCAATCCAAAACTACTGAATATTTGCTTTGCAATCAAGTGAAATGTGTTTGTGTGTGTTTTGATGAAATCAGAGACTCCTGAGGGAGAGAACTAATCAACACTCAAGGTTTCTAAAACTTTAGGGAATATTTCACAAAAGGAGAACTAATGAATACAAGAAGAACACACTACTGTACTGCATGCAGATAGAGGCATCAAATCATAATAGGATATAAATAAAAACACAAAAACTAAATGAAATCAGAACCAATGCCTTAAAATGATAACTGCCGTGTGTGCAAAATACTACAAGACTGCAAGAAGTCATGTTTCTGTGATACTGTGCGTGAGATGATGAATGGAGAGTCAAACTATTAAAAATTCATATACAAGCGTTGTCTTGGCAATTTGACAGGATAAACATTTACTCTAACAAGATAAATGTCTACTCCCAGTGACCACTTGTTAAACCAGTAACATGAGCCTGCACCTTACAAGCCTTTCTCATGTAACCGACATGTAATCTACAGATGAACAGCTACAGATCAAGAGGTCGATCATTGATTGACTGAAAGTGAGTCTGACACACTGATCAAGGTTAATTACTGTCAGTGTTAATAACTGAGCTTCTTTTATAATGAGAACTATCGCAGGCTTTACAGAAGCTCACTTTCGACTTCAATCACTCATGAACGCACGTGAAACAATGATGCACCTGCAGGAGACACATGCAGACAGCGGAGCGTAGCCTCCTCACTAATGTGAAGTAAAACAATTATCGAAAGGACTTCAATTTATATTATTTCACAAAATATATAAATGCCAGAAAATTTCAAGGACCCTTGTCTATTTATGTATATACTCAAACATTTTCAAGTCCTTGATTTTCCCCCATCAATTTCACAAACCTTCAAGGATTTCAAGGACCCTTGGCAACCATGAAAAAAACTGCTGTACAATTTATTAATATACATGAGTGAGATGCATCCTCTCCACTTTCATTGAGTTATTTCATGTTATTCTATATATTGTATGAACATGCCACTTCTGAAGTTGAAAGCTGGAGAAGCTATAATGAAGTGTTTGTGACCACACAGTCATAAGTTCTCCACAGACTCAAAAGAAATGTACAGCGGAAGTCAGCTTTCCACTCTGTAAACAAGTAGTGTAAACATGTACTTTTCCATCCCACAATAGTCCAGCTCTCTCTGTGGTTCTACGTGCAAACCTCGGGGTGAATATACTCTTAACTTCAGGGTGGCTGCTGTCAGTACAGTATGAAGGCATTCTTATTGCTTTGTTCAGTGAATACGAGGAGGAATAGGACAACCTAATACGGTACAGAGGGATTAAGTTCTGACCTACCTGCGCATGGCACAGTCACTGGGGAGAGCAGGCTGCTTGGACAGACACTTTGAGGTAATCAAATCAAAATCCTTCCATGTCATGAGCCCAGTCATCACTTCCTGTTGTTGGTAAAGAAAAAAGGCTTCAAACTATTTGCGTGTTTTTTAAGCTCCAACAGAAACTCACAAAGTGCAAAGTCCCCTTAAAGAAATGACCTTGCGGTCCAGAGACTTCTTCTGAGTGTGTGGAGTTTGTGTTCCTCTGCCACACATGCTGCTCTCAGGGATTGTATACCTGCAAACAGAAAGCCCTTTGTGTGGGAACAATCAGGTCTATAGCTGGGAATTACTCAATTTCAGCTCGGAGAATACCTTTCTTACTTTTAATAACTAAAACAAAGACTTACAGAATACAACCATAAACATGTATTCACTGTTGTTGTTACCTGGGCAGAGGGCAGAGGTGGAACTCCAGGTCGCTCTCCAGGTACTTTGGGGTCGGTTTGTAGGTCTGCAGGCCTGGAGCTGGGTTCTGAAACACATGATGAGATAAACACGGAAACAATAGTAGTTTAAACAAACAGACCATAAAACCCGTAAAAACACTGAGTAAAGCAGTTTCAATTTAGAAATCAGTGATTCTGTTCTGACGCTGTTTGGCTGCCGGGGACGTTTGCTCAGCTTTTTTTCTCTGATAACTTAAGATCCATAACTTAAGAGATGATTAAAATCCTTTATGCGGTTAAAATATAAAGTTAAAACACGACCAAAATCTAAAAGAGTGTATTGTAAAAGTTTAGCTTAAAACTGGATAAAAGGTCCCCTCCGAGAACCATCACCTTACCGTGGTGGAGGGGTTTGGGTGCTCCTATGAACCTGAGGGCTGTGTTGTCGGGAGCCTAGTGCTCCTGGTAGGGTCTCCCATGGCAAATTGGTCTCAGGCGAGGGGCCAGACAAAGAATGGTTCAAG
>CALSBV010012184.1:7095573-7141851 GCA_943590825.1 Bovichtus diacanthus | reverse complement strand
CCCTTAGAGATAGGGTGAGGAGTTCAGTCATCCGAGAGAAGCTCGGAGTAGAACCGCTGCTCCTTTGCGTAGAAAGGAGCCAGTTGAGGTGGTTCGGGCATCTGGTAAGGATGCCCCCTGGGCGCCTCCCTAGGGAGGTGTTCCAGGCACAGCCAGCTGGGAGGAGACCACGGGGAAGACCCAGGACGAGGTGGAGAGATTATATCTCCACACTGGCTTGGGAACGCCTCGGGGTCCCCCAGTCAGAGTTGGTCAACGTGGCCCGGGAAAAGGAAGTTTGGGGCCCCCTGCTGGAGCTGTTGCCCCCGCGACCCGACCCCGGATAAGCGGTTGAAGATGGATGGATGGATGGATGGATAAAAGGTCAATTTATGACAGCTTCTGGCAGACGACACTGACGCATGCTCAAAGGGGATAAAACGCCATTACACGAGGCCAAATTAAACGGACCGTTAGCTTGATTAAAACTACAGAACACTCATTCGGGATAATGTAAGTACACAACTGCACAAAATATATTACAGAGATCTATTCGTTTTAAGCCATTTTAATACGGAAATGTTACAAATGATACTTTTAATAATGATGAATTACAGCCTTACAAAGATTCTGAGAGGGTTTGCTGGAAAAGGTCTGAGCAGAGCTTCAGGGGCGCTGAAGGAGAGACAGGCAGCCTCCACAGCCTCCTTTTCCATTCCATGCTGCTGATCCTCCCATGCTACCACTGTTGTGGGAGATTGGGCTCTGACCTCATTCGGCACCAGCTCGTCCTAAAAAGTGGCAACAACACAGTGAGAGAAAGTTTAAAAGTGTAAAGTAAAGAAATAAATGAATAAATATCTTTCTCTAATATTTGAAGGTGCTGCATAGTTACCGGAGCTCCAGTGCGAAGCGGTCTGGCCAAAGTAGTGGGCATATAGGAGTGAAATGCCTCCCAGGCTGACACAGGTTGGTAGCCCATAAGCTTATAGTGCTGGGGAACCTAGAGCGACAAAACAATACCAACAAATAATATGGTTAATAGCAACAGAATATAATATGCTGAGATCAGAACCTACGGACCTAGTGTGTGTAAGTAGCCTTTTACTACTATAGCTGCTCAAGATTAACTTTGAACAACTTTAGATAATGTAGTTCAGTAGTTGTGTCCATAGGTTTATGTCACTTTTGTTTTACATTCATTTTATTGTATTTTATTTTGAAAAATAAATAAAATCCTTATTTAAAAAGCTTATTTTTGATACTGTGATACTCAAAATACAATCCTATATCTTTTATATCATCTGGTTTATATCTGTGAATTTACATGAATGTCATTTTATATTTCTTTCATATAAATGGAAATGAGTATTGACACAATATACTGCATCTATTATCATCTATGGATTAATAAAAAATATTTGAAATACACCTGCAAAAATAAAGGTTTAACCCAATGGTTCCCAAATAAGGGGTCTGTAATAAATATAATAGTTCTGTCTGAAATGTAGTGGAGTAGAAGTATAAGGTGGCATGGAATGAATACACTTGTAAAACGCAGTACTTGAGTACTGAGTACTGCTGTGATGTGTTGATTTATAAGCATGCAGTTCAGATGTGCTGCAGTAAATACCTACTTGGAGCTTGAAGAAAGGAATATGTGTTGTCACAGTCACATCGATGGGATCCACGGGCACTGTGACCAAATTACTGTGAGCCTGGAAATATCAAGGAGACAAATGGCATTATTTGTTCAATTGAATACTGAGGCATTTTCTCCGCAGGGCATCAGGAGAATGGGAGATTTTATCAAAGTGCGGGAAACTGAGCTTCCTCTTTGATTCCACAGCTAGATCAAAGACGTCTTTCAAGGGAAATAATGAATGAAAATTGTTTCATGTGCAGCACTCACTTTTCAGTTGTTTCTCATCTTCCATATGTCAGAACCCATTTAGGTAATTTAGGATTTCATTTCAATAGGCTTTAACAAGACAAACCGATTTGCAACAAAGTGGTTACGATATTGTGTTGACAGGCCGCCAATTACAATTTGTGTCATTGATGGTAAAGTGTGAAGGAAATCTTTATGAGCAGAGTACTGGAAACCTAAGAAGCTGCAGGAGACCGACTCGATGTCTTACGCTGTAGGTTTAATGGAGCTTGGCCCAGGAGAACAGAGGATGAGCAATACAGTGAGATTACAGAGATGTAGTCACAATGTACGCCACCATCTATTCTGAAGGTCCGGCTTTCTCATTGGGATATTTATCTTACGCTGGATGCACGATACCAGATCTACCAAATACGGCCAGTCTCAGCCAATCTATGCAGGTGGCATGACGCCATTGGACGACATGTTTACCGAAAGATGTATCACGTTGAAGGCTCCTCAGCACACACACAACATATCCTAGAAGACAGCAGTATCATCTGCCGCTGATTTAAGTCAAAGTGCACCTAATCTTGGCTCCCAAGTGAGACAAAGCCATTTCAATTGTTATCTACCAGCTGTCCCTATAACAGTCAGTCCTGGAGACTATGTGGTGAACTGTGGGTCTCTGTTAGTGTGCCCTGACCTAAGGGATGGTGAAACAAGCTATCGGAGTGTGACATGAGGCCCACTGTGGTGTTTCGTAACATGAGAGGGACAGTCTAACGTTGGAATAGGTGTATTACTACTAAAGCAGGGATTAGATCAATGATTCCTCGTCAGCATGTATATTTCGAACGGAACTAACAAGCAGTAATCTGCAGTAAGGATGTCATTTTTTTTGTAGCTTTCAGTTATGTAATGTACTCACCAGTGGGTCATCTTCTTCAGAGAAAACGGGAAAAGAAAATGGAAAGACTCTGTCTGGCGAGATCTTCAGATCCCAAGTCGTGTCCTCCTCAACTGAAAAAGATGAGACAGTTATTAATCAAAAAAGGTTGATTTCTACAGAACATTACTTGTTAGGGTCCGTGAGAAATGTTGCAACATTCAATGTATGACTAAATGCACACAGCACCATAAATAGCCTCATCCCTGAGGCAGGCATGTATGTTCGAAAAAGCTCATAATAACCAGAGGGGATTTCAATTTTACCTAAAGGAATAAATTCAATTAAGCATGCTTTGGTGACATGGCTTAACGAGATTACTTCTGAATGAAGCGATTGTAGGATGATCAAAACCTTTCTTTGCCAAGGGCGAGTTCTTCATACTGTCTGAGAGTTTCTTCAAGCAGGTCAATCTCCGGTTCATGCGGCATCGAATCACTATCTGGAAGATAGAGAAGAGTTCAGAGTCTTACTGTTTTAAATAAATTATCCACCTCTTCCAATCCGCTGGAGAAGGTATATGGACATAGTTACACACAAAGAACAAAAAACAGAGGACAGCGAACACTTGTAGCCCAAATACAGTACAATAAAGAAACTAATTATAAATACATAAATGAGCAAACAACTGACTAACTTTTCCAAAAGAAAGAAAATCACCTTTATTTTACTTGACATGAGGAAAAAAAGAAGTGCGCTCTTCCTGAGACCATGGCAGATTACTCTACTTTTACTGGAAGGCACTCTATGTTCCCAGGAAAATTGACTTTACTGTAAAGAATATTATGCATTTAGTGTGAGGAATTTACACATGGCTGAACTAAAGGGACAGGGGTGCAGGGACACTAGCCCACTCCTGTGGGAAGAGGAAAGCATGTGTTGGTATGTGATGGGTTCGTGCTAAGCAAATGCATATGCATGTTTGCCTTTACACATGTACACTCAGTGATTATACAGTACTTTGGATTGAGTGTACCTTGCGGGCTGCCTGCTGGAACAGTTTCAGGGCTCTTTGTCTCAGCTCCCACTGAAAACTGGAGTAAAACTGGAAGGATGGGGCTCCCTTGCAGGCCTGGCAGAGGTTAGAAACACATTTAATGATGACTTTCATATGCTCGTTTGGCATCGTTACATTGAGTACATATGAAAAGGACGATAAAGTGAAATGTCATGAGGTTTCAGCTTGGAGTGTTTAAAAGGACAAAAGCCAGTAGGATGGTTAAAGTGAACGTTAAATGTAATTCAATTAAGAATGCACGATGATATCGGCAGATAAAGGCTTTAAAATTAAATATCGGCATCAACCAGAAATTAACATTTTCTCCGACGTGACAGGCCGATAAGATGGACGTGGCATAAAACGTTAATGAAGCGGGTGCCAAAACAAATATGTCTACGCAAATCGAATATCAGCAAGAATCCAATATCGTGCATCCCTATTTTAAATTGCAGGAGGGTTGTTGTAAGCAACAGATTTATTTAATTTATGTCCATTGAGAGCCAGATGTTTTCTACAAAGAAGAATAAAAGACAACGTATCGTGCAGATGTGTTATGACTTGGTCAACCTTTAACTTGTGATCATTAATCTAGTGATGAAAGGCGGATCTATTCGAAAAACAACAGCTTGCACAACAAGAGGAGTCATTGAGTGTCACTTTGTCAGAAGCTGCGTGAAATGTAAAAGTTCTGAGTCTAAAACACACCACACAAGAGTTTTACCTGTCCTGCTTCACAAAGTACTCGTCTGGAGGAAAGTTTAGGTCGTCCAGCAGCAAAGTCTTCCTCCAGCCTTACTTCTCCCCTTTTGACCTACAACAAAATCAGTTAGCATCCTGAAGGTCTTTAAAAAGGTTAACAGTACAAAGGGAGATTGGTATATAAGCAAACCGTAGATTCTGTTCTTTCTATTTTTGCTAAACCCCTCAGAGTTCTGGTAATGACAGATGGTTTCAGGCCATTTCACTTTATCGTCCAATATTTCAACATGTTTATCCTCTATAGTAAGAACGCCTTGAAATCCTTTGGCTGAAGGAGGCAACAGTCCCTTTGTCACAGGAAGAAATAAGCTTGATGAGTTTTGTCTTAATTCTTCCAAACAATAGCAACCATGACAACTAATCCTGTGGAGCATGGTCTCATTTGTTTATAGGTATTATGTCACGATAACTACCTTTGTTGTCCCAGAAATAACTTTGATATTATTGTCATTTTAAGACCATTTTATGCCACTGATATAATGACAATAATAATGCAAGATTATGGTCATGTCCATATATCGCACGATAGGTCAATAACATACAAATTATCGAAGTCATGTCCATATATTGTACAATTATTGTGACAGGCCTATTTATAGGGATGATATATCAAGGTATCACAAAAAATACTGTGGCATTAGACCTAATGTCAGTACCAATTCTTGTTGTATCAACTAAATCACATAGGGTGATGAACTGATAACGCCTCAAAGCAGTAAACCATGATTGTAACGCAAACAGAGCAGGACGGCTTCTCTGTTGAGTTATTTCAGTTATGGTCTGCAGTCTAGACCACAAAGAAGACATACAGAAGAAGATACTAGCTCATATCATAAAAACAGCACCCATAACATATCAAACTGTGGTTATTTGAGGCTGTAAACCAGTGTGTGTGTGTGTGTGTGCATTATAAACAGTGTAGGTGGAGAGGAGATGGGGGAGGAAGTGCTGTTAAGTGTCTGTGAGAGTTCTGTCAACTATTCAAACAACACACAGAACTGATGTTACTTTGGCTGAGTCTGCACATTTCCTCGGTGACTCTCAATAAAAGCAGACACAGAGGCAGCATGAAAGGATGAAAATATCTAATAATGCTACAACTGAATCAGGTCATGACATTGGTATGCATATGGCGTCTAGCAAAAAAGTGATTAGCTAGCAGCAGCACATCCGGTAAATGTTGTCATGTTGAAGGAAAAGGACTACTGCAAGGCGTCCAGAAAATCTGTTCTACTTTAAACAATGATTATGGCGATCAGGTTTGACCTGCACAGATCATACATTCAAACCAAGGTCAAAGAGCTGTGGAAAGAAAATAATAATTTTATAGTTGAAAACATTTTCTCAGATTTTGCTTGAGCAATACATGTCAACGATTTCTTCCTCACAAGACCAAACAATGAATGTATGCAATATCATATATACGTTTTTAAGTGAAGTTATTGTCTTACGCTCGCGTCTTTATGGCCAACTATATTTATTAATGAATGCTGACCAGATGTCAGACATACGGGAAGACATGGTTAGACATGTAAGGAAATTATTTTTCTTCAGTACCAAAGTAATCTAGTAATAGTACAGACAACTGTATAAGTATTTTGACATCCACACTTTTTTCAAGAAAATAATTTTTTTTTTCATATGCAAGCTTTTTTCATTAACAAATTGCATCAGGACGAAGCACCCTGACTGTCGCGTCAGATTTTTCATTCTTTGAGAAAGACTGCTATACATCCACGGGTACACTGCAGTGTACATGAAGTGCTAATAGATAACTCGCCATACTTTTAAAAGTGGCAATTTGCTAACATGTAAATAAATATAGGCCAAAAAAAAAAAAAAAAGGTCTCAAGTTGTAATTCCAACTTAGAGCATGATTATGCCCCAAACGAAGTGAAGGCAAAGAATATGAATAGGACGGGGGGTCACAACTTTTGCCTGCGTGGGGGCCCACAGTGTCAGACCTTGACCCCTGCTCTACTTCAGACTGTTCCGTAATACAACTTGCTGTAAGAATATCAATGGGCAGACTGTTTCTCTTGGTCCATAATGAAGTAAAAACTCTTACCATGTATTCATGTAGTGCAATTTCTCTCTCCTCCGCCATCAGCCTCCTGCTGTGCTCTGATACTGGCTCCTTACCAAGATGAACTTGCCTGAATGGAAAAGAAATTAATTTTTTTAATTAAGCTGTCATCTTTAAAAAAACAAATATAATGGAAAACACTATTATAATAAAAGGAAATCTTCTTTTGTGTATTTGTAAGGTCCTTCACTTAAATATAATGGTTTGAATTTCTATTACTTCTTTCCAGTTGTGGATGCATAAACATGATCTATGTTTCAGTGCAGAATTTCTTTTAAACATTTTAAGTAAATTTGCAATAATAATACAAATTCTACATCCAAAAAAAGAAGCTTTCAAATAATTTTTTTAATGTCAATCGTTATTTTTTCCCATAATGTCTTCAACATTGGACATAACTAAAAAATTGATAATAATAATAATAGATTTTATTTATAAGCGCATATATCACTGATATATTTAGCTTGACATAAATATTTTAACATTAGTTAGTGCATAAGGAAATCCAAATCCAAACATTTACAGGCATTTAAATGAAATGTTATATTTTAGTTTGACCCACCATCTGAGGTGGTTGGCTTGCTCCTCTTTCACGTTTTGTCGAACCTTTTTTATGAAGAGAGCTTCCTTCATCTGCCTGTTTTGCAGACCAACCATGCTGCCACAGGATATGGCTGAAGTGAAGAGCATGCCGGCAAAATAAGAGACAAACTTTGTTACATATGTATAATCTGACATGCAATTTACTGCAAAAGGAGAATACAACAGGACCCTAATACAACATGATTAGGATCAAAAGATACAGAAACAGGTTTGCAGCGGTGACATGCATGTCACAAAAACACAACAACATCTAAAAGAGTGAAATCACAGGGTGGCATCTACCTTGCCTCAGGTCTTTATAGCTGAGCTTATCAGTGTCTTTGATCAGCATCTTTGCCACCCCTGCAGGGGAACAGACATCTACCGGAGGCTTCAGTCCAGGCTGAACACTCGCCTGATCTCTCAATGTCTACAAATAACAGCAAGAAATGAAGGGTAACACATTCCACTGTAAGAAATGATACGTTTTTCTCTGACAAAGTATACATTTTTGGATAGATGATACTAAAAACAAAGACAAATGTGGAATCAAAACTAAAAATGCTCCCAAATTAAACAGTTTTCAGTGTGCAATCCAAAAAAATCTGTTCAAAAGAAAATGTGATTATTTCTTCTCTTGTCTCCTTATTTAAAAATGAAGTGAAAATGTGTTAATCAAGGTCTTACATTTTACTTACATTTTAGTACAGGAATGAATTAACACCTTAATCCCCATTCATATACGTGAATAAGAAAACTGACTCAGACTGTTACTGAACCTTTGGTTTGTCAGCCTCCTTAGTTGACCTGTATTTGGTTTTACTTCGAGGGGGCACTTGGGTGGCAGGTGAAGGTCTTCTGTATTCTGCAGGCACTGCATCACCTTGACCCGCCTTTCTTCCCAGCTCGCTATCATGCAGAAAAATAAGCACTTTAAAGTATGCCTTATGGAGTAAAACTTGTTTTAATGATGGCAGAATTGCGCACATTACTAAGGGCCAAAACAGATTCATCAGTATATAACACTAATTTGACTGCAAGTGACATTTTTGCAACTAATTTGAGGTTGCTAGTAGAACAATCTGAATGAACAAACACAGCGGATGGGAGTGGGGAGGAGGTGGGGGGCACGGCCATTTGTTCATTTTTGTTTAGAGTTCCAGGATCCGTTCTCATAGCAGAGAATGGCTCTAAATTGGGTGTTTATACAATGATATATGGGCAGTGAGGGACTTGAAGGGTGTGGTGATGGCAGGGAGGCTGAGTAACGAGGTCAGAAGCCAGATGATTAATTTTCATTACGTTTACATTTCTTCAGCTGTCAGATTTTTGGGGGTGACATTAATTAGAAAGGCATCTCAGTGCAGATACAACAGTATTTATAACCATGGCCTTTAATGACTACAGAGTTCACTCAACACTTCTCTGACACAGTGTCAACAGAGCTTAACATTATAAGCGTCACAAAGATTTACTAGGTTTATTCAAGCATTTATTGCAAGCTTTTAGATTGATTAAATTGATGGAAAATGGAACAAAGTCATTCAAGATATTAAAATGATCCTCATCTGTTTATTTTAAGAATAAGTTAGATAATTGAGGCAGGGACACTAAGCAACAAGCGAGTATCAGGCTTTGGTTCTAGCCGGAAAAACATTGGCTCTTGCATATATTTCTTAATCTTTCAATTGCACATATCTCATCTTTTATTTGGTTCCACAGCGGGGAACAACAAACAGAGGGAGAATGTTTTATATGCTAAACATCCATTGGGAGGCATATCAATCTTGATATCAGTGCAGCAGCTACCAAGCTATTCTCATGAATTATTAACTTTCGGCCGAGATAACACCAAGACAGTGCAGTGGATGGAGCTACTGCTGCGTGATGGATGGCACCATATTTCTCATGGGAACAGAGATACACATTAGGCTTTAAACTGGCTGGGAAAAAAAAACTAATGGGAACTTGTAATCAGCACACAAGCTGATTTTCTCTGAATCCATTTGGGTGCGTGCTTTTTACCCCCAAATGGACCAAATAGTTTGGTAATCAGTTTGCAAATACAACCTGAGAGCTGTGGTCATTACTGGACAGCGAGAAGAGAAGGGAGAGGATCCAGGATTGTTTTGGTGCTAGTTGCCGGAAGTTGGAGAGGTCTGCCTTCTCTCCAATATAAAGGAACTAGATGGCACTGGGCTTGTGGCGCTCAAAGCACAAGAAAATACATTGGAAAAACTCACAGCAATGTCTCTTTCCAGAAATCATGACCTGGTTACTCAAGAGTGTGAGCAGTTTCATGTAGGAACTATTTTCTTTCTGCCGTATCCTCACGCACAGCGAAGCGTGCATCTACTCCTGGACGAGTACACAGTTACTGTGTTGTAAACATTAATGGTGTCCCCCTCGGCTGAGCTGTTAGCTAGCTCAGAGGACCTCAGGTGAGCCTCTCGTGCGTATAGATGCATGCTTCCTTCAATGATTTCTGAAAGAAACTTTGGGTTTTTCAAATGTATTTTTGTTGTCACTTTGAGCAACACAAGCTGAGTGTCATCTAGTTCCATTATATTGTCCCTTTAATGCGGTGCAGTGGTGAAACTAGAAGTAACACTAAACATCTATCTACCAATCTATTCTACATTTTTTAGTATTGAACACCAAATTCTTCAACTGAACAATCAAGCGGCGTAATTACCTGAGGGCTAAGCGAGGGGCAGAGCTCCCAGTGACGGTACAGAGGTAGGGTCTGGTGTTGAACTGCGAGAGGATCAGCTGGATGGTGACCTGACAAGTCTCATATTGGAAAGGCCTAAAGGTCACAATGATTTTCTCTTCACCATTGGCTGGTATCACACCTGGAGGAGCAAGGGAAAGACAGCAGGGATGAAACAGAGGTACTTGTGCACCACAGCTGAGTTCTGCAGTAAGATACCAGTGATAATTGGCTAAATGCAAAGTACACATTTCACCCAAATTGAGGTCAGTTGTAACACCTGAACAACACCTGTTGCCATTGAGAGTGTGCGGACACCAGCTAGCAAATAGTTAGCTAAAAAGTTTTTTCCGATTGTTTTTATATTTTAAGCTGTAGGTGTTGTTACGTCGCCATGGTTTATTGTGTGTAGAGAGGAAAAGACATAAAACTACTTCCAAAATAAGAAACTTGTTTGTATCTCTTCCTCTCATTCCAGGTTCATACCGAAGTTGAAACTGCTGCTGTAATTCAAATCCTAAGTGCTGCTTTCCGCCATGTGTTATGATGCGTCCCAGACCATGACTACTGCTTCATGTCGCTGTGTGGAACCTGGAGGCATCCTTCGACTTCTGTGGTGACTTGTTTAATACACAACCAGTCTGAGGTTTTGAGAAAACACAGCACACCTGCTTTTCCAAAGGCTTTAATCCTTACTCTGGTAGACTCAAGAAGAACTATCGTCCACATACACAAGTGGGGCCGTGGCACTCTGCCAGGGGGTCCGTGAAAAGTTTTCAGATTAATTATCATGATATAAAAATGGCTTCATAGTTCAACAAATAATATTTTATAATAGTTCAAAGATTTCATTTTAATCTAACAAACCTGTAACTCTTAAAATATGTTTGACTCATGTCTAATATCTTTCTAATACATTTCTCTTGTTGTTCTTTCACATAACCAAGACTGAAGAAGTGTAAAAAATAGGCTACGTCAAATTATTCCAAGGGACATACATGAGGGGATATTCTCTATATTGTTAGGGGACCTTTGCTGATAAATCCTTCATCAGTCTATGGCATATAGTATGCTATATATATCTATATATAGATATATATAGTTGATTGTCCATACCTGTAAGGGGATGGATGGAGAAGGCCTCATGGGGCTGAATAACGTGCACCTGGAACTCAAAGTCAATGGGGCAGCTGCATCTTAGAGGAATAGCATGACAAACACTAGAGACAGGTGGAAAAGAAGAGATGAGGATATTTTTGTTATGATTTGACACCAAAGGGTGAATGGAAGCATGGTTGGTTGTATGGAAGAATACGAAGAGACAGGCCAGCCTGAGGGCAGATGGGAGGTCAAAAAACGGTGCATTGAAAATCGTACACAGATACTGTACGCCACACACACACACACCTATGTCCAAGTGGTACGGCTGACAGGTCGATCTGAGGAGGGATGCGCAGGTCATCGATGACGGGGTAAGCATGAACTGGAATTAACAGGTTTTCCTCCCCCTTAGAAAGGGTGTGGGTGGGTTGAACGAACAAGACAGAGAGAAAACGTGAGAGAAGGTATGGAGATAAGACAGATATAAGAGAGGTCTCAAAGTAAACATGCGGACGTATCTCCCAAAGTTAAAGCAACTAGATTAGTCTTCTAATCGACGAGTCGATTGGCTGAAAAATAATCGCCAACTATTTTTGATATTGGATTAATTGCTACAGTCATTTTTCATGCAAAAAAGGCAAAGAAAGCTGTTTGCTGCCTCTCGAATATGGAGATGTTCTGCTTTTTTCTGTTTTATATCATATCAAACTGAATGTCTTTGGGTTTGTACTGACTAAACAAGACATTTAAAGATATCACCTTGGACTTTGACTGGGATGGACATTTTTGCACATTTTATAGACCAAACAATTAATCAAGAAAATAATTTGCCGATTAAGATAATAAAAAGATAATCGTTAGTTGCAGCTTTCCAGCAAAAGTTAAAGTCAATGCAAAGTCTTTTGAGAAAAAATTCTTATAACAGTGTGTTATAACACTTAATGCCTAAAGTGTAAAACAAACAGCAGCACAACTGTTGGATCCTAACCTTGCAGTGAACCCGAAGGCAGTCATAGAAGTAACGCCACTCGTCGGGACACAGCCTGACCTTCAGTGTGTAGGCGAGCCCCGGGATGAGTCGATACTAGAAGGAAAACAGATGGAACGAGGCTGAATCATCAGAAACAACTGCACTAATTGCAATAATGGACAAGTGAAGTCATAATATAACATTCAGGTCAGCAATTTTGTAATGGAAAAAAAACATACCTTTTTGGTATAAGTTGTTTTGAAGTGCTTGGTTTGAGTGGGAATGATATGAATAATCACAACTTCAGATGAGATGTTGATTAGTTTCTGAGGGAGAGAAGAGGAGAGGAAAGAATAATTCATTCCCATCCAATTATGTGCACTTGAGAAAATAATTTCCATATTCTTGTTTACATCCAGTCGACAGTGCGTCGTCATGCATATATGGGGTACAATCAGTGCCCATTCAATTAAATCAAATTTAGCCTAGATCAGAAGTGTGCACAAGGCCGGGCTAAAGTTGCCTGAGCAACAGCCCATTTGCCCTCTTTGGCTGAGCAGCACCTCTGGAGGGAAAACAAAAATGGTTTTATTGTTGCTGTTGTGGGCGCATAAATACGAGTAGCTCATAATTGCTAAAGTTAGACCAAATTAAATCACCATATCATCCCAACTTTAATTACTTTTTGATAGGAATGCCTCCGCGGGACACTGAGATGGGGGCAACACAAAAAAAACCCTGCCCTTTTTTAAGTTGGCGCAACAACCCTTAAAATGTCTGTGCACATCTCTGGCCTAGATGGAAACCAAATGAGATGCATTTATGATGGGATAGGATTTTTACAATTATTCCAATACTCTATCGCAATGCCTTAACATTTCCAACAAGCATTAACTGTAAAAGACACAATATTGCTACAACACAGAGCAAACAGATGCCTTGGCATAACGCCATGGTCTACTTCCTGCTTCAAGTCCTTTATGCATTCAGCTCTGGGGACAAACCTTACCACTGTACATGAAGCACAAACTATGCACTGAACTATTAGCTTCACAGACAACTTCTCCCTGACCCAGGCTATTGTCCACATATGTATTAGTCATAAAGTGTGTCAAACATGTGGATATGAGTATGAGTGCACATAACTTCCTGGCACAATGAACCCAGATTAGAATGATAACCAGCACTGTGAATGCATCTAACATACACATGGCCCTACCACATCTTGAAAAGGAGCAGACCCTGATGAACCAACACTATAACTTTGCTCTTACTAGTATAAAAATATATTTTTTAAATAATTTACAATCAATAAATTAGTTGTTCAATGTAGCATGTGAATGAGACGATGAAAAATAAAAGGTAAAAACTCATAGAATATTAGGTATTTTCCTCACCAGGGTCTTTATGTAATCCTTCCCCAGATCAAACCCACTGAAGTGCAGCTCTGGGGGATCTGCTTGGATCAGGCTGTTGCTTTTCAGTTTGGCATAGATTTCTATAAAGGGGGAAAAAACAATTAGTAAAATGTAATAAGCTTTTTGCATGACAGAAAATGTATGTAATGCAGGCCTTTGACATCAGTAAAGAGGTTTTCCATACATATAACACATTCCAACTAAATGAAAACAGTATTAATGCACCCTATCAGCGGGTTTCAGAGGGCATGCTTCATATGTACTTGATTCCAGTAGATGATTGGGAATGTTGGCTCTGCTGCTGCTCTCCTCCACCAGCTGGCTTAGAGGCTGTGGGGTCCCCCTCCTGAGGGGCTCTGACAGTATCTGTGGGGCAGAGAGGGCCACCTCCATCCTGGCAAAAGGTCAGCTCTGGCTCCTCATCAGAGAAACGACAGAAGGCTGGAGGACAGACAAGTAGACAGCAATGTGTTGGGAAATATTATGTTGGTAAAGTTATATGAATTTATAATCTGAAAACAAGAGGAAAGACATGGAAGCACAGCAGGTTAATATGTGCGCAATTTATAGAATTTAGACAAACAGACAGATAGAAAATGATTGATATGAAGATGCAGAAAGTATGTAAAAGGGACATCACATTCCACCTCAGTGCATTCAGACCCCATCACTTTTTCACATTTTATTATGTTGCAGCCTTATGCTAAAAGTATCTGTTTTATTTCATTAAATACATATTTAAAGGGGAAAAAAGACATTTGCTCTCTCATACAGACCCATAATACACACAAGGTGCAACATATATTTTTTTGTTCAATGGCAAATGGCTAGTGAATGTTCAAATATTACCAGCCACTCAATAATTACCATTGTTTTTTGGCTAGTGACTGAAGCAGATCTAGAATCCACTTCTTTTACCACTTTTGACTGGTGCTAATTTCCAAACTTTAATGAAGCAGATTTTTTTTTGGTAGCCTAAATCCCCAGTTCTGTTGCCTCAACACAATCCTGTCTCTGAACTCTGCAGGCAGCTCCTTTACCTGCGACAGGTGTGTGTCTCTCCCAATCATGTCCAATCAATTGTATTGCTCACAGGTGGACCTGCGCTTAATTTCGGTTTAATCACTATGGGGTATTGAGTGTAGATGAATGGGGGGGGGGGGGGGGAAATAAATATGTTATATTTTAGCATAAGGCTGCAACGTAATAAAATGACAAAAAAAAAGTTAAGAGTTCTTAATACTTTTCTGAATGCACTGTATTTCTGCAGCAACTATTCCACGTATAAGTCTAAAACAACAGTAAAATATCTTTATGAAGCGTTAAACAAAAAAAACATGAACATTTTCAATTTTAAAAACATTTACATTGAAAGAAGATATAAGAAAAGATAGCCTTCTTTGTAATATTGACAGTTGGCTATAATTGTTGTACATGTAGTTAGCGAATTTAACTAAGTGCAACGTTAGCAAGGAGGCTAACAACGGCGTTAGCTCCGGTACCGTTTACCTGTAGCTTCATTTAAGTAACTTAACTTTATGCTAGCGTAGCCTTGAAGCTTCATAGCAAGTTGTATCAGCTTCTCATGAAAAACCTTTTGAACGATAGAACTTCAGAACTTACTTAAGTTTTAGACAATGTGTTGCAATTAGTTGTTGAGATAAAAAATAAAAAAACAGGCATATTCCGCTTATTTTCCTCCCAGAAGCATTTAGCGGTCGCTGTTGAGGGAAGGGACCCCACTCTCAAACACTGCTGTTGTCATGGTGACGCTCGTGCTCTGAAGGGGCGGGACCAACGGCCTGTGGGCTAAAACGATTTGCCCCATTAAAATCAAATCACCCAAAATAAGACCGGAAACTTGCCATTCCGCCTTCAAAATAAAAGTATAGTCTACAGGCATACTGTGGTGTGTATTGCTTGCTATAATTTGTTTGAATATATACAGTGAAAATAGATTCTATGAATCAATTTTCATTTACTACAGCTCTGTTACTATACTTTACCGTTTTCACACACTGTGAACGTATATTATGTCACGTGCCAATGAATAAAGACTTTATTTTGAAAGACGATGCTGGAAGTTGTAATTGTATTACCTTGATAAACGCGTATCAGGTTATCCTGAGGAATACTGCATAATTATCGACACCCTGAGTAGGCCTATGTTTGATTTTCAGACCTCGTATATCTGATGCATGGCAGCATGCTTGCTTTTCATTCTAATCAGATATGCAGGTTTGGACGTAGGTATCTATCTTGATGGGAAAAAGGAACCTGCCAGACACAATGAAAAAAGTTGGACTTATTGGAGTGCTACTGTTACCCAAGGTGAGGAAATAGATGCATGTTTGATTTGAATCTATATATGTTAAGAACAATTGCATTATTGTGTCCTTATTTATAGGTAGCCTCCGGGTGTCATCCTCATGTTAATCTTGTGAAAGAGGAAGAAAATTGCATAACAGATCTGCTACTTTTTACACACAAAACAGGTGAGTTAATACAGTTTCTAGATTGTGCTTTTTACACTTATTGTGTTTTATTATTAACAAATCACGATTTGCTGCTTTCTAACTGAAAAAATGTTGATCTCTGAAATTAATAAAATCTTTGAATTCTGCCTTTTTACCCTACAGAAATGTCATGCAATGTGTTAGTGACACCTAGTGGCCACACTTAATGCACCCTGAAATCCAAAATTGACATTAGGCAGAATCTATTTTATACTGAAGGATTAAGATAAATCCAGATATGGAGGTTATACAGTGTTTTTAATCCTGCAACAAAAAACATCAAATCGGAGCAATCATTTTTAATATTGTTGACTTTTGTTGTATTGCATCTAAAAATAGTGTCATTTCTGTTCCATCTATGAAGAAAACAATATCAGTGTACACTGTAAGGGAATGTGGGATGAGCTGAACTGCTGGCCACCTGCTTCACTTGGGGAAACTGTCTCTCAGCCATGTCCAGATTTTTTCAGTTCAGAAGGTGAGATACACAGACACGCATGATCAAATAGACACCCATTATCTGTCCCACACTGGTTAATTATTTGCCAGGAAGCTCATTTGTTTTCATAAAGAACCCAGACACATTTTCCCTCTCAAGGTCTCTATGTACACAAGCATTTAATGGCCGAATGTTTGGACAGAGACACTGTGTAACACTAGAGTGCTGCATATATGTTGAGCGATGAGGATGATAGATTTCATGATCATTATCTGGCGTTTATTGACGCTCCTGAAAAGGGGGTGTAATGGTTTTGCAGCTTTTTACTTTCCAATAAATCCAAGTTTGTGAACACAGATCTACTGTACATGCTAAGCACAGTCCTGACCAGCAGGAAAACATATCCTGTAATTTTCCAGGATATATTTTGTTTTTCTGTCTGACTGAAATGCATTTGATTGATGATTTTATTGCTATTTTGTAGGTAAAGTGCATCGCAACTGCACTGCCAGTGGCTGGACAGACCCGCTCGTTCCACATGAAGATGCATGCGGCTACACTTTCAATGAGACACTACAATTTCTTGGAGAGGTTGGTGGTTATTATTATGCATTAAGTATGTGTAGTTTATCTAATATAAAGTTAGGAAGCACAAAAGCACCCCATTCTGCATTTTTTTAAAACTATACTATCCAGGTACAGACATACTGGATCTCTTTAGGTGGTGGACAAACCTTTGTCAATTGAAATATGTTTAAATGATGATATTATTTTTATGATGGCTTAGACATGAGGGCCAATGGGAAGAGAGTAACGATAAACTGCTGAACTGAAATAAAAATCCAAGAAAGACACACAAAGAGTTTTTCCAAGTTCTACAGGGCGGATTTAACTTTATCTGTTTTAAATATGCTTGTAACTAACATTAGAAAGGTGCATTCCTTTCACCGCTAACACACACAAATTAATATTTTGCAGAAAAATAACATTTACACAACTTAAAGTAAAGAGAAACATGGCTGTTTTTCAAATCTGGTAAAATAAAATTGCAGAAAATATCTTAATTCTAGGCTCGCCACCTTATTACCCAAAATGTATTCCCGAACTCTTTAAATAAAATATATATATATATTTTTTAAACATGACACCTACAAGACCTGTCTCTGTACCTACATCAGGCTACATTTCTGTCCTAAATGGAGGTGATAAAGTGATGCTCTTTCCCTTGTTCAGTCCTCAGACTCCCATTTGTACTTCTCCTACGTGAAGACCATGTACACGGCGGGATACACCCTCTCTCTCATCTCCCTCACCATCGCCGTCACCATCTTCTGTTTGTTTCGGTGAGAAACGTATTTTCTTAGCCCTTTGTCTCTCCTTCAACCAGAAAGACGTGATTGAACCTGCCCTAAAACTCTGAAGAATTGTACCGAAACTGTGAATATTGACATTTCTTCAGAAAGCTGCACTGTACCAGGAACCACATTCACATCCAGTTGTTTACCTCCTTCATCCTGAGAGCCATCTTCATCTTCATCAGAGACTCTCTGCTGTTTGCTAATGAGGAGCTCTACCACTGTGACTACTATCCGGTATGGATGCAGGGACATGAGCAGCTCATACTCGCGTTAATCTACTACGTTATACAGAAAGGTGGGATGTTTTGTGTGTCTGACTAACACACCTTTGCTGTGCGGCAGGTGGCATGTAAGGTGGTGCTGATGGTTTCCAACTACTCCATCCTCGCAAACTACAGCTGGCTGCTGGCGGAGGGTCACTTCCTCTTCACCCTGGTCAGCCGCTCCTTCTTCTCCCTGAAGAAACACCTCGCCTGGTACATCGCTCTAAGCTGGGGTAGGGAGGCGTGTTAACAGAAATCACCCTTCTCTTGCAGCTCAGTATAGCAAATATTGACTCTGCGCCTTTTTAGATTCACCCAATGTTTATTTTATCACACAGGTTTACCTTTGTTTGTTATTGTCTCCTGGGGATGTGCCAAGTATTTTTATGAAGACGAAGGGTAAGAGGGGGAGAAATCTGTCTCGCTCATTCATTTGCAGTTACAACATCATCAAAGTGTTTTGATTCTTTTTATTGTTTCTTATTTTTTTTGCCAAAGCTGTTGGGAAACCAGGAGACATGAATGGATTTGGTGGATCCTTCGAGTGCCAGTTCTTCTGACTATATCTGTAAAAACCTTTTTCTTCTTTCATTCTTTGTTACATTAAAATTAGTAGTAGTTGAATTAGCAGTTCAACGTTTTGGGGAATACACTTATTCATGTTAGATGGAAAGATTGATACGACTCATGTTTATTTAAATATGATGCTACAGCCAGTTAGCTTAGCTTAGCATAAAGACTGTAAACAGACAGAAACAGCTAGACTGGCTCTGAACAAAAGGTGGAGAAAAATTTTTTAAAATCTACTTTCCAGCTACCTAAAGCTTTCGAGTATGGGCCAGAAATGGTCCGACACACAACCCCTCGTTAAGCCCCAATGTGTTGTTTTTACACATTTTAACTGCTAGGTGGATTCTTTTTACCCTTGGACAGAGCTAGGCTAGCAATTTTTCCGTTCCCCGCTCTTTATGCTAAGCTAAGCTAACTGGCTTCTGGCACTAGCTTCCTATTCAGCATACATTTATAAATATATGAGCATCTAGGTCCTGGCAAGAAAGCAAATAAGCGTATTTCCCAAATTGTCGAACTATTTGCATGACAAAATAGTCTAACAATAGTGTTTTAATCATTTCAGATAAACCTCATCTTTTTCTTGGGCATTTTGAGGATTCTGGTAAACAAACTCAGAATGCCAGATGCACAGAGGAATGAATTCGGCCAGTATAAGTGAGTACTGTGGTATTGTTGCATTGTCATATAGATCTGACATCTAAAGTCGAGGCCAGTAGTAGTTTACATGTGGAAGGGTATTTGCATATGATAGCATAACAAAGATTGTTCCCATGTTATTTCTAGTACACAAGCACGTCAGTTTTACATGCACAGACGCAAATACAAAGAGATGACACATAAAGGTAAATTCCTGGAAAACTTATTAATGAGGAAAAAAAATACTTCTTTCAGGAGGCTGATCAAATCCACATTTTTCCTGGTGGCTCTGTTTGGTCTGCATTACATCCTGTTTGTTTTCTTACCTGTTGAAGTCAGCAGCTCAGTGTTTAAGATATGGACCTTTGCAGAGCTGGCTCTGTCATCCACACAGGTAAAGTAGGAGCATTTATGAGAGATAGCAAATCAGAATAAAGACAAATGACAAACAAACTCACCGAACTCTCGCCTCACATCTCTAAGGGTTTTGTGGTGGCTGTGCTCTACTGCTTCATGAACGGAGAGGTAAGAACTGTTTAGCCAAAACCAAAAATCTACAAAGTCAAAGTGTGGAGCAAATGTGGGATCTATGCTGTGCACATTTTCTAGGTGCAGCATGAGTTCCAGAGGAGGTGGCGGAGGTGGAGGCTGACTCAGCACCTCCCAAGTCGGCGCAGGCAGCACCACGGCTCCATCAGCCACAGTGGGTCTCCACACACACAGGTCTCCCTGCTGCCCTGCTCCCCAGGCAGCCCGGCAACCAGTGGACTCCCCGTGGATACTGTGGAGATGTGATTCAAGTTGGAGTCGGCTCATTTTCTCACTCTCCTCGTCAATACATAATGGATCAGTCCCGAGCGCCAATTACTACACAACTGCAGCTTAAGTGTGTAATACTGTGCTACTGTCAAATGCATATTTTCTAATCCCTGGAGTGTTTTTATTTGATGACAAAGGATGTAAAATGTCTCAAAATGAATGTGGCAATGATTTGTTAAATGTCACAAGATGAAATTTGTATTGAAAATGTAAATACCAATTAAAGGGGTACTGCAGTTTTTTTTTAGTATTGCACCATTAAAGGGACAGTTCGGGTGTTTTGAAGTGGGGTTGTATGAGGTACTTATCCATAGTCAGTATATTAACAGTAGTAGTGGCGGTCGGTACGCTCGCAGTTTGAAGCAGACAGGAGTACCAGCACGGAAGTAAGACAAAATGGATTTTAGACAGCTAAAACCAAGTCCCACCTAAGAACATCAATGTCAGTTTAAGTGCACGCTATATTTAGAATATTTTCACTGCTTTATCTTGCTGTCAGTCAGTGCTTTCCGACGGGGAACTGAAGTGTCTTCTATGCTCTCTTCAAAGCCACCAGACTCCATTGACAAAAACAATCATTTTAGCTTGCAGAACACGGGGGTTGCTGGTCTACCGCTGCCTCCATCGGATACTTTGTTTTTCGTTATTGTGAGACACAAAAATGTGTCTCGTTGGATATTTGTCCTTCGATGAAGTTGTTTCTTAGAGAACAGAAACAAGTTCAGTCTGAGCCCAAACAAGTCTTTATTTTTGATAGCCAGTCTTTCTTTATTGAAACAGTTTTTTTCATATGAAAAATGTACATTGTATTTGCACTTAAAAAGGAATGTTTAGGCATTTTAGGAAACGCATTTATTCACTTTCTTGCCGAGAGTTAGACGAGAAGGTCTGTGAGCGAGAGGCAGCAGGTGATTCGTCATGTAAAGCTTCTCACCTGCTGCCTCTGGCTTCATAATGAGCAAACAGACGTGAAGAGTTGCAAATAAGTGTTTTTCCCCAAAATGTTTCTATTCCTTTACACGCCTGTTTTGTTTTAACCAATGTGGAGTACCAGACGTTCTCCAAACTGCAGTGTCTTACATTATGTCTTTCACTGTAATAAAGTACCAAAGAGTGCAGCAACATGTAATATCAGTTTTAAATTGTGTGAAATTTTTTGTCATTTCAGAACAAAATGAGAAATGTGATGTTGAAAATGTTGCAGAATTTGTGAGAATTAGACGCTAGATCCCAAATTGTTCCTTTAGCGTCTCCACCAAGTCGACATAGGCGACCATCGCGTCATCTTTGGACAGACCTGAACGGAAACAAGCAAACCAGTTGGTTTTTCAGGAAACGTTTTATCCTTGTAAAAGGTAAATTATATATCAGTTTTAAGTTTTGCGTATAATGTTGTTATTTATTTTTTTAAGTGATATAAATCTGACCTTTTCTTCGTTCCCATGCATCCCATTTTCCTCGTCCTGCAAGGTCAAATATCCCTGGACGCCCTGTGGATGTAAGAGCAACAATCAATAACTGAAACAAAATGTCCTTTAAGTATCAGAAGTAAAAGTACTCTGTGCAGATACATTGCTCGCATGAGTGTTATCTTTTATTATAATCATTATCACAAAAAACGTACAATTGGTGGGTATTTTAAAGGCCGATTCCAGCATTTTTAGAGTCAATATATTTAAATTTGACTAGTTTTATTCCAATGAATAAAGAAAATGTATTATTCCCCATTTCTTCACAACTTTTTGGCTTTGAAATAGTATTTAGAAATTAATTAATTGATTAGAAAATAAAAGTTACAGAAAATGTTTTAATTAAATGTTTTTGACCTTTTACTTAATAAAGTACGAATAAATGCATGGAATTAAACACATTTACAGATAGGTGGCGGGTTTGCTCCCATTTTTCACAAGTTGAGATCTTAAGACTTTTTTTATGCACACGCACTTTACAAATTGTGTGCACACATTTCTCTAAATCCATGTTAGAGTCCTTTGCATCATTTTTACACAGGTGTGCCATGGTGCTGGTCACCACAAAAGGCCACTAAGATTAACGGCTTTATATATATATCAGCTTTGACATCTTTCACAGAAAGACACCCAACTTGTCAGACCTCATTCTTTTCTCACCGCACCCTGCTGCCCGTCGTCCTTTGAGAAGTGCTGATAGCTCAGAGCACTTTAGTGTTTCCATGTGGATTCTACAATGTTAGAAACCTTACACCTACAGAGACTCACCTATGTTAACATCGCCGACTGTGGCTTGCTTATATAAACCATATATTTCCCCAAGCACTCCGTAGCCTGGTCTCTGTTTCAGCACCTTCACCTCCTCCACTGCTTTTTCAAAAGATTCCTGGTAGGATGAGAAGAGAATACAAGCTGATGCAGAAATCTTCTTAAAATATCTCATCTTAGAACTAAATGTGGTATGAATTTCATTTTTCAGTGATCTGACTTATTACCTAAGTAAACACACCTGAGATAACTTAATAGTAGCATAAATCGTTCACGTCCCGTTGTAGGAAAGGGTTAAATTTAGAAGGTGATAGTACTTACATTCATGTCTGCCATATGAAACTGACACACCTGGCTGCTGCTGCTGCTCTCAGTCGTCAAACTCGTCCTGCAATTCTGTTTGTCAGAAAATAAAGTGGGAGGTGGTTTCTTAAAGCCACACAGTCAGCAAAGAAAGCAGGAAACTAACTGCTAATTAGTTGTACAATTCTGAAACTAATAAGAATAATAAGGGAACAAAATACTTTGATATGTCAACTTAAGTTTTTTTTCATACTTTGTTTTACATTACATCTTGGTCTAAATATGCGATACTTGCCATAACAATTCCAATAATCATACTTATGCAGCCTTAATTTAGGTTTATGAAATAACATTCTGTCACAACTTCACTTTTATTCTCCGCCACAAGGTGGCAGCATCAGCATGTTTAGTGATGACACTTTGGTTCAGCCTGAGATCAGATTGACCTTTTATTTGTTTATAAAGGGTTGACATCAGTATAATCTTTAAATAACAAAGAAAGTTGTGGTTTTTAACTTTATTTAGAACTCCTTACATGAAGCATCTACAAATAAATCACACTATGTAAGACATAAAAAAAAAATAATAATTTTAAAAATAGTGGAAAAAAAATATTTATTCTAGGTTCTAGAAATGTCCATTTGTATTCTTTACATAGACACCTTTGTAATTAGAAACGTAAAGTTCAGTACACTATGATATTTAAATGTAGATATATATCCAACACAGAATCATCTTTGGCAAAAACACAAACTTCAAACAGATAAAACATCGCACAACAGCAGAAAACTGGTTTTCATGCTCATAATGGAAAGTGTAAAAACATTCTGTAACAGCCCAGTGATACATTAACTCAAATGTGTACTGATAGGTGCTCATCAGCAGGTCAGTTTAGTGCAGATCTGAAAAAAAAAGAAAACAAAAGAAAGATAATACTGTACACCAATGGTAGTTCTAGCTTGTCTGTACTAGATAATGCAAACTAAGTGTGGGAACTACAGCAGCAGCAGCAGCAGCAGTACTGCTTCAGACTTTGGGTTTCCAGTTGGCAGGAGTTCATAAACAACACCTGAGTAAGGGACTGTAGAAACATTATTATTAGGAGGAGGGGTGGCCTTTTTGCTTTTAAGGGGCGGTAGTCTGAGTTTCTTGGAACATTGCTAATATCAGTTCTGGACGAACATCTTCAGTCCATAAACTCAGACACTTCTAAAGTTAGCAAACTGTAACCCAGACACACACAGTTTCTGTGCATGCATCACTTTGCATATAAAAACTAATTCCCTTGTGCATAAAACAGGAGCTTATGCCAGAAACACGACATAACTTGCCGCAATAATAAAAATGTTCTGCGGCCAGAGGTGTGTCCATGTGAGTCAGGCTTCCCTCCCCAATCATTTCCCACACAATCTCTAATAGTTTGAATGAATGACATCGGAGTCTCAAAGTATTGCGAAACAAGATGTCAAACCGAGTCTCTGCAGCACTCTTGAAGTGCAAAAAGAAAAAAACCTGACAGGAATACACAAGCGAAGAGCAAGTGTACTTCTGAAGATCAGAGTGGAAAATATTATTTAAAAGACTCAATTGTAAAATGCTGTTGCACTGCTTCAGTTGTACCGTCTTCAGCAGGTTCATTAGAAATGTAACAGTGACTTTAACACATAACAGCAAATTAAAGTGAAAGACATAACTAAGTACTATGTATAGTGCAATGAGGTTGACGGCCACAGCTCTACTCGTCAAATATCTCTAAGGAACTACCAGATAATTTGTTAAAAAGAAGCTCAGACATCTCTAAATCTCTCAATGGGCCTCAGAGAGGCTTCAATACATTCTCAGGATGTATAAATCATTTAGCTCCTGTGTGAGTGGTGTTTAAATTCATGCATGCACACACAAGGAGCTCTGCTTTTACACCCTTTTGCCTGGATCTGTGTTTCTCACACATTACTGACGTCCTCCAGCCCGTTGCAGCAGTCGTCGTCCGGCAGGGTGAAGCGAATGCGTCGGTTCTTCTCCCAGCCGCGGCGGATCTGTGCGAGCCGCCCGGCCACGCAGGGCACGCAGAGAGCCAGGCGGCCCAGCAGAGCGGTGATGGGGAGAATCAGGACCAGCATGAAGGTGGGAGGCAGACAGAAGCGGTACTGGGCCGGATCGAAGGCATGGTCCCAGCCATACAGGAGTGTGTGGAGGGTGGCCATGGACAAGGCACAGTAACCTACGGTGGACTGCAGGAGGAGAAAGAAGGATGTCATATACATGGTTTAAAAAAAAAACTGCGATTTTCCCTTGAAGTGACTCCTTGCCAGTTCATAACAGTCTAGCCATTCCTACATTAGCTCATGTTTCACAGGCTACTGCAGACCCCGAGGAAACACACTCATGTCCTGAATGAACCCCACTGTTGTGCAAGTGTGTGTGTGTGTGTGTGTGTGTGTGTGTGTGTGTGTGTGTGTGTGCTGTATACTGCGCCTACAGGGCCCACTAATTAAAAAAAGCTTCCCAAGGTTGAGTCTGGTAGAGGACAGGGGTTAAAAATGGCCTAATTTTTCCTGGGTGATAATATTTTCCACTTGACAAGAGTGAAGATTTTTTGTTACAGTGCTTTCAGATAACTGAAGAGGAACCGCAGCAATTTGAAGAAAGAAAAGGAGGCTAAATAATCACTGTAGGTTGATAGCAAAAGCATAGCCGAGGTGTATCGAGAGAACTGCAAACACAGAGTGGAGCTCAGAGAACAACCTGTACACCTGAACCAAACCACAGCTACAGTGTTGCCTTTTAGTTGTTGTCCAGTTTGTGTTTACACACTTTTAACATGCGTAGCAGGAGCTGTATACATGAAGTCATACGGACTGACAGGTAACTCCTGCATCATCATTATAACATGCACCCATGTGGGGAAATCAAGTGACTGACAGCACGTTACCGGACCTTATTATGTTCTCTGGTGCCACAGAGCGCTCAGCAAGAAATGAGTGATTATGAGAATTATTAGTCGAGACGGCGACTTGATCTCATGTCATAAATAATGACAGTCAGTAACGGGACAAAATAACACTTGGGAACATCACATCCAAACCTCTGAGATCTGACTTTGTTAAGATATTAAATTGAAGGAACATCCATAATCTATTATTTATCTAATTCTTTCCTTATCTTCCTGCTGGTAACACACTGTCCTGTAGCTGCGGGCAGCAAATCTAGGTTCGCTGGGCGGAAAGTTGCTTTTCATCGTGCCGGCTGTCGGCACATGACTAATCTGACGGCCATCGGATTAGTTGAACAGGAAGATGAAAGGGAAAAGGCAGCACAGACGGACCGCGAGTCCTGGAGAAATGGAGGCCACCATGGGGGGAAGTCAAGGAGGAGAGGAGGTGCGTGTGTGTACCGAGTCACAACACTCCTGATGGCTTTGTCACAGCCCAAGTTTAACACCAAATCTGGGGCAGCTGCAGGAGTGCAGACGCAGTGTTTGTATGCGCCATGTGAGCGTGTAGGAGACATCGCGTGCACACATCAGCGTGAAATCTGCCTGTATGTTTACGTGTCAAGCGTGTGTCAATCTTTAGCCATCATTCTGTGTTAATCCTGTCTGTCTGTGTGTGTGTGTGTGTGTGTGTGTACCTGTATGAAGCTGAACTCCCTCCAGTTGATGGTGGTGGCCACTGAGGGCAGCGAGGTGACAGCCAGCAGAGAGAGCAGTCCCAGGGCCATGATGCCCGCTGAGAGGTACAGCTCCATCCTCCACACCTTCTCGTCAACCCACAAGTCTACCTCCGCCCCCTCCTTCATCTGGACACCACACAATTAACAGCCAAGTCCTCAATGTGTCCAGTGTAGGGTGTTAAGCATGCTACGTATACTAATATACTCAATGTATACGGTTAAACTGATTTCAAAATAAAAGTGACCTTCCGGTGAACATGATGAGCAATTTCACATTCATTTAATAAGTCAGTCTGTCAATAATAAGTAAATAAATAGATTCAACAAAATTGTATAAATATTTAACATTAAAAGTATTAACAAAAAAAAAACAAACAAAAAAAAACTACCTACTGCAAACTATATTTCAGAGAAAAATAAAAATTCAATTGTGTGAATAATTTGTCAAACTTAATAATAAATACATTTCCAAAAATGACATTACACCGCCTAAGAGTGTTCAGGATAAATTCCTAGAAAAATCACACTAGTAATGATCATACGAATCAATTTAATTTAAGAGAAAATATCGAGATATACATTGTATATCGCGGCGCAGCCCAACAATGTCGAAATATTCTTTATAAGCCATAAACCCCGGCATACTACATATGCAGCAACAATCAGGGTTTGCATAAAAGTGTAAAACATGTTCTTTCTCTCACCTGTTTAAAGGTGTTGAGCAGATTGAAGCGGGCAGACTTCCTCATGGGCAGACACAGACTGTAGATGGCGTGCAGAGCTGCACACAGGAAGCTGCACAGTCCAATCTGCTTCCTCCTGGTCAGCCACCGGTCCAGCCAGTTAGGGAAGCGCCTGTACTTGGTGCCCCACCACAGCTGGAGGAAAGCGCCAATCAAACCAGGCAGGTAGACCAGCGACAACATCACCAAGGCAACGGAGGGAAGAGTGACATTAACGGTCTCAATGGGCATTTTGTAGAAAACACTCTTCCCCGCTGTGATGTAGGGCTGCAGGACGTCACGGAGAAAGTTGTACAAGTAGAAGAAGATGAACAGGGACAGGGTGCAGAGGACTGGGATGCGCCAGGAGGGGAACAGATAGAGCGGGAGGTTTTCAATCTCCTGTGAAGAGGAGAGGAGGCCCATATCGACGGGGATGAAGCCCATCCTACGACAGAGCTGCATCACAGTGTTCTTGGCCGGGCTACTGTTGCTGCACAGGAAAATCTGGAAAGAAGAGATTAAGTTGAGACATTCCCTACAACTGGACTCCTTAATCCTCCTTTCTTTCCAAACACATTTCATTTGAAGTCAGAAGTATCACTGTACCTCCCCGAGGCATGGGACGATAGGAAGACTTCATGTGACTATTATCCTGGACAAATCGATTGTGATTCATCATTGAATATGCTTAAAACTCTTTAAAATAGCACTAAAACATACTGGAATACCTCACATTTTGTTAGGAACACAAGGTCCCCTGCATAAATAATTAAAAAAGGAACATTTTATGATAGAAAGTGAAAAAGCTTTTTTCAAGTCTCTCATGCGAGGATATTCACGATTATCCCGATAATGGAAATTCACCACCTCCCTGAATCTACACTCCAAGGGGCAGACGATGAATCCTACCTGCCGGCTTCCATCCCGCGGTCCCGTCTGGAGCGTCCAGGATGATATGGTGTTAAACCCTTTGACGACAGAACTCTCTGGAAACAGGTCGGCCAGCTGTTCGGCATTCGAAGGCCCGTAGCGGTTGATTCTCAAACCATTGCTAACATCCACCAGGGTCTTTCCGGCCAGTGCCGACTTCAGCTCCACCAGCGTGGAGTGGTGCTCAGGGAACACAGCGACAAAGACCAAGTCTGCCTCGCTGGCTGCCTTCATCTGGGTTGTCACCTGGAAGACAAAGAGAGAAATGGTCATATTACACACACATTAAAAAAGCATTATAATAAATCACAAAGATTTCATAAGACATCAAAGTAGTTGTTTGCAGTTTGTTATTATGTGATCAACTAAATTAATTAGGCAAAGAATTATTAAACCCCTAAACTTCTGTACACTTTGTCAAACTTGTATCACTCTTTACATGTGTGTGCATCTCTTTTGACTTATTATTTATCTATTTTCATCCATCCTTATTGGAACACTGACCTGCATTGTACAGTACAAGTTAAAGGAATAGTTTGACATTTGGCCCCCCCCTGCTTCCAGTCTTTATGCTAAACTAAGCTAAGCTAAGCTAAGCGTAGCTAAGCTAAGCGTAGCTAAGCTAAGCATAGCTAAGCATAGCTAAGACAAGCTAAGCTAAGCGTAGCGTCTCTTGGCTCCAACTTCATATTTCAGCATACAGATACAAGAGCGGTTTCAATCTTCAAGAATACTAATTTTATTCAATTAATAAACTTTTTTTTTTTTTTTTAAGTATTAAGAATTGCAAATAGCTATTCCTACATGAAATCACATAAGAGCATTGTGGGCATCATTCTAATACTGAATCCACAAAAAAAGTAAATTTATAAGAATCCTTGTTGTTTTCTTATTGGCAAATACTGACAATATAAAAAGAGGCTTTATTCTATTCCCATAGCACAACTGAGATTATCTGATAAGTATCTATTCAGGATAATAGCAACTGCTATTATGCCTTGTGGATATAGTCAGAGAGTAAATGTATAATTATCACCATAGGGAGAGAACAAAAACAACCATTAGATGGTGAGTGTGAATGTGAGTGTCAGTGTGTGTGTCAGTGTGTGTGTCACCTCGGCCTCCTGAGGGAACAAAGCCGCAAAGCGTTTGTGGTTTCGACTCCCCACCACCACTCGGTAGCCTGAGGCCACCAGCCTCTGAGCCAGTGAGCGGGAGAAGTCGCCCGTACCCAGAATGCCGATGACTGGAGCTTCAGACATGGAGACCTCAAGATGTCTGGAGCCTCCTCCTTCACCTCTGTCGCGGATTAAAGGCCTCGCCATCTCATCAACCATAATAAACTGATGAATCTATGGAGAAGACGTGGTCATTTGTTTTGGTTTGGTCATTTGCACCCATATTACCTCATTTAAATGCAGAGTCAAGATATAGAAAGGAGAATGCAAAGCAAAGAGCTTTTTTTAATTAGACATAAAGATGCTGATATTTACTTACAAACTCTGATTGTTAGGTCTAGACCTGAGGGAGAATGATTCGTTCCTCCAGCATGGGACCTAAAATAAAAATAACTATTAGTAAAAAATAAAATAAAAAGTAAAATATTCGTTCAGTTTTACATGCAGTTCTATCTGCTCTAGGATTCCCATTATATGTACATCCGTACAGTAACTCTGCAATGCTTTGATTAATAATCATAACATTAATATAATAACCACGCAGATGTAACTAGCAAGTCTGCCATTCATGCAAAACTTCATTCACAAACTTCACTGTTTTTTGATACACCCTTAACGTACGGTACTTACATGAGCAGTGGAAATAGCTAGTAAAAGTTAACTTTTTTTATAGAAATCCTCCTTCTGTAAACATCCAGCTATATGCCGAATTAATCAGAAAACTGCAAGTCTTCAGAAACAGTTTCAAGTAATGTTAAATAATTTATCAAAGCCGACCGACCAGCAATAAGACATTAAATTGCAGGAAATCCGTACTCATATTCTCGTCAAAACCGAAAAAAAGCCCTTTGCTTGATGCCCTTGACTGAACTCGTGGAAACTTTACGTCGGAATAAAGTTCCTCTCTTTAACACACAGGGCGACGCAGGTAAACATAAGCGTACATTTGAATAAAACAACAGCTTACATTGCATAATTTAGCTTCTGTTTGTAGTTACTAGCGATATTTGGTACTTACGTTCAGGTACTTGCTCGCCCCGCTTCTCTCGCAGACTGCGTGCGCGCGTTTCTTCCTGATAAGATGACGCAGCAGGCAGAGCCACGCCTCCACGTGTGTGTGGGAGATAAAGCAGAGGAAAGGGCTTCATGTCTGTGATCAGGCATCTTTGTAGAAGCCACACACTGGCCACATTACAACAACACAGCTTATTGACATAATGCTTCTCAGAAAAGTGAAAAGTGCTTTACAGGAAGAGGGAAAGGTGCAAATCCTACAAAATAAAAGCTATAAAGTAAAGAGTTCTGTGGCATCATCACCCCTCCTATTTCACTGTCTATACTGACTGATATCAAACATAATAACGTATTTGAGACTCTATCTCTGTACACTATAAACTAGTATCTTTGCACATCCCTCTGATAATTGTGCACGTGTTTGCACAACACTACCACTTAGTTAACTGCACAGCTCTTCCAGTTTTAATTCAGATGTACTGAACATACTTTTGTATTGTATGTTTTTGTACATGTATGTTTCTTGAACATATTTTTTAGTTTATAATATTTTTTAGATTTTTTTTTAATATTTGCTCTTATTTTGCCACGTTATTTCTCTTACTGTGTTTATGTATGCACCAAAACACAAACAAACAAAACAATTTCACAAAGTTCCTTGTACATGAACTTGGCAATAGACCGAATTCTGATTCTGATAATACTAATTAGAAATGAAGACTGTTACATATAAAGTCTGGAACGTAATTTGCCTGTTGTAATGGTTGATATATTTTAGAATGCACATTTTCCAGTAAAATCTATATTCAATATGCTCTTGACAGAATATATTGCATTTTTTAAATAATAGACAAACAACATACTAAAGGTCAAGAAGGAACATTGATAATTATGTCACATTTTATTTGAATCCAGTTTTTATAATATATAAACATGCTCTCTGGCCTTTTTTAGATTTGATTTTATTCCCTGCTTCTTTACGTTATTTTTGTTATTATATTTGGTCTGTACATGTGTTTATGTGTGGAGAGGTTCTGTAGTGTGCTATACGATATTAACATAAGGCAATAAGTACAGTTTATAAAAGGTATAAAGGCATAAAAATGTGTCCAATACTTGAGATGTAAGCATGGCAGGAAACTCTTGGTGTCTTTTTGTTGTAGCGATGGTTTCGTTGTATTTCTCACACCACACTGTGTTCTGCTGGAAAAGTAAAAAAAAAATAAAAATAAATAAATAATAATAATATATATATATATATATATATTTATAGTCTCATTAGAGGCAGTCTTTTAAAAGTAGTTTCTCCCTTGACTCCATCTGCTGCTGTCGGTGTATTTGATAAACAGGCCTTGGGATTAGAAGAAAAAAGCAAAAGCAAAACTGTGTTAAAAAAGAAGTATAACCGCAGGTTACACACTGTCAGCATGACTTCATCAAGTCTGCCTTTGCCACTTGCAAAAGGTTGAACCCCCCTGGCTCGCAGCTCTGCATCAGTGTCACCCCATGCAAACACATACACACAGTGCATGCATGCCACCCTCTCTTTCAGTCACTCTAGGCCATGGCCTTGTGTTTGTTTACAACGCTTAAGGTCACATTCCTTGACATAGATATCTGATTTTGAAATTTTTCCTTCATAGGCATCGATTACTGTCTCCCGGTGCGGTTACCATTAATTTTACAACTCAAATCAATTGAAGGTTTTCTGATCCAGACAGATTCCAGTGAACTGTCCCTAAAACCAGCCTGCTGATAGAAAATGTTAAACTAACAAATAGTAGCAGTAACAAACAGGGTCACTTAACCTTCCCAGGCCTTTGACGCTGTTTTCAGGTTCATAGATTACCATTACCCCAGCAATTAGAGAGTCGGATGTGAAGGCACGGTCACAAACGGTTAGCCTGAGGTGGACAGCTATAGCTACATGTTAACATCCGCCAGGGCTTCACTGTCAAAATGCTACATGGAGGAAGACGTTTGTTTCTGTGCATTCAAGGGCGGAGGTGTCTTCAGTGCCCTTCATCGGGGATTAGGGACATGTGTTGAGACAGGAGCTGATGTTGCAAGTTCTTAACGCTGGATTGTTGTGGCTCAGTGAAGGTTCCCCACACAGAGTAAATACAGTATGTTCTGCCAGTCCCAAATAAATGTAATGGCACTATTTCACCTTTAATTCCTCCTGTAAGTAAAACCGTAGTGATTCAAGTCTTTACATCAATTGAGCGAGTGCTACTTGCTTCAATGCATCAATAATATTAATAATATTGTACTGGTAAAAAGGCAATTCTGCAAGATGAGTACATTTACTTTTGATACCCTTTCCTGTGGACCCCTCTTGCTTAACTAGGCAATTTGAATCCAGTGTGTGAATGGACTCCACCACCGCCAAGAAAAGATTATACAGAGGGATAATAACTGAATGTAAATACATGGAATGGCTATTGCAGAAAAATGCTGTAAATAGTATAAAAATAGGTTTTATTTCATGTTAATCTAAAATATTCTAACTTGCTGTTAAGTCTTATAACATACTTTTACTTCAGTTCTTGTTCCCTTCTTCAATTTATACAAAAGCCCTCAGAAAACCGTCTTCATGTTTCAGTGTTTCGCTGATTTAGATACAGTTTAAAGTGTCAAGGCAGCTAATGATGGACTGATTAATTAGTCTCACTGTATGATTTGTGTGTATGACACAGCAGTCCTTTACCAAGCAGCGTGATTAGCAGCACGACAGCGCCGCAGTGCAGGAGAGCCTCAGCAGCTGCAGTGCACAATGTGGACAGTGTGTCGTGCATGGCTCACTATAGCCTAAAGATACAGTTCACTGTACTAATCCTGGGTAAAGGTCATTTCTGCAGTCATGTAGCATAGTCGGCGAGCATAATGTTCTCTGTATGCCTTTCTGCATGCTTATTTTTAGGCTTTTGTTTTGCAGTGAATTGTCATTTCAGTGAGCGGTAGATGAAAAGGTAGTTTTAATTTCCAGCTTTGCCAGGACTGTACACATTTGAACCTCGACGTACATTTTTGACCGAGCTCTCGTGGCGTCCTGCTCTCTCACCTTCAGACACGAGCAGCCCGGCTGGAGTCATGTTTGGGGAGTTAAAGCTGAGCTGAGCACGAGTTGAAATTGCTTAGGGGGGGGTTGGCTTCTGCAGTGTGACTGTAGGGCTTCAGCTAAGCCTTGTCTCCGGCCTCTGAAGACTTTTCAACATCGCCTTGAGCTCTAAAGCCTCTGTCGTGGATGTGGGGCCTTCGCTCCAATTCCAGGTGCTGAGTTCCCAACTCACACTTTTCAAGTATTTCAGGAGGAAATTTTTGAGCTTGAGGACAAAATCAATAGACGCTTTGATTTTTAACGAGAAAAGCCTCTCTTTATTTAGTGGCTCAAAAGCTTGCACTCTTTGGGAATAACCAATGAAAGGCAATGGTGGTCTTATTCAGCTCATGAACCACACGGTAAGAACAAGTGGTGGCCTCACTGGGAAAAGAGAACAAAAGAGGCTAAAGAGGTATTTAAGACAAATCTGTATGCATTAGAGTAATGATCGTCTGCACACATGAAGAATTTTAAGTTGTTGGAGAATCGAAATTCAAGGCTCTCCACCTCGTGAAACAAGACATCAAATGTGTCCGTGCCGCGGGGGAGCTCGGAGCTGAAGGTGTCAGCAGCCGTCAGACATCTCTGGTCCATTTCCTGCATAAATTATCTGCTTTTCTTGCTCCACCTCTGTCTGCTGCATGTGGTCATTTGATGTCACCACAGCCAGCCTGCCCTCAGCCATTGGTTCTGACTTTGAAGAGTCATGGTCTGAGTCAAATATTGTATTTAGTTGCTGTTATCACAAGTTTAAACATGACACTATATTTTTGACAAGGTGGATTAATAAGTATTGCAAATAAAACTTTATTGACATTTTAAATTATTACCTATTGATTTGGGAAGTCTATTGGATATGATTATGGCACTTAAAGGATTGCAAAAATATTTTTAAAATAAATACATTTTACAAATCCAAATCCCCTATCTTGTAACTGAATAATTTATGGATCTGTTTCTGAAACAGGAGAATAGTTGAATAAATTGTATGGTAATGTTGGCCTCTAATGTATTCCACCTATAGGATACATAAACAGCTCTACACAGTTGAGATTTACGCAAATAAACATTCAACCATTTGGCATTATAAGGCTATGCATATATGCATGAATTGATACATTCAAGTACAATATTGAGATATTTTTCAAAATATAAATAATGAGTGTCCTTTGTTGCGGAATCATCATAATATTTAGTGCCATCTTGAATAACAATTGCGCAGACTTCAACTTTACGCACAGGCTAATCCTCTTATCAAGTCAGTCAAATCGAAAGACATGACTTCCTGTTGCACATATAAAAATAAAACCTTTACTGACAATCTGTTTTTATGTCTAATAATTAATAATCCTGGTGCAGTGGTGGAAAGCATATTCATAAACTTAAGTAAAAAGTGCAAACCACACTGTGAAAAAAATAATGTTTTAGTTTGTAGAAGTTCAGCTCAGTTCCCCGCTTCATACTGTTGGGTAGTTTAATCTACTACAATGCATCATATATTATAAACTGGTCATATGTTTTGCATATATGTAAAACCTTAATCTGCCTTTAGCTGTCAAATACATATGATGGAGTCAAAACTACAATATTTTCCTCTATTTCATTGCAGTTAGAGTTCTTTCCTGCAGGGTGCATACCAATCGACATAGTGTCGTGATTTAACAATACAGATCATATGTATCATTTAAATGACTCATCTGATGTCTTTCTTTTGTTTTCTACAGTAGGCTTAGTCAGAAACGCGACCCGTACTTAACCTACTGTTTTAATTTGAAGGCCATATCTCCTGTCTTCCGGTCTTATCCTCGTTAACTTTGACAGCTGGCTGCAGCTGGAAGCCGCTGTCCGCGCGCACCTATCCATCCAGCCAGGACGCGCTCCGCTCCCCGGTCACAGCCACAGCTCAGGGGCTTGAAGCCGTCAATTAGAACAGCTGGGCCGAGGGATGCGCACTTAATTAACTTCATCTCTTTTCATTTTGTCGTCCTGAAAGCACGTCCGTCATCCGTCACAATTCCACTCCAGAGGGGCTCCGCGGGCTTTCTGTCGACCATTCGTGGAAGGAAGTGGTCGGTGGTCTTCCTGGTGACCGCTGTCGTGATGGTTCTGCTCGCTCTGGCCATTGCTGTCCCGTTACTGCTGCTCCGCACCTCTGAGACCTCCGCTTATCACTACGAGATGATGGGCACCTGTCGGATGGTTTGCGACCCGTACACCCCAAAACCGGGAGGCGCCACCGCCATGGAGGTGATCCAGAACGTGAACGGTGTCGCTCCGCAGCCGCCGATGGCGCAGGGGAGCCGCGGGGAGCCGGGGCGTCCGGGTAAACCGGGATCTAGGGGCCCACCGGGAGAACCAGGACCCCCGGGTCCGAGGGGGCCACCGGGAGAGCGCGGAGTCGGTAAACTCGCCTTCCCTGCGGTGACCGGACCTGCTGGGGCTGAGAACGGAGAAATAGACGGTGTGAACTCCACGGCCAGCAGCTTCAGGGTCGCTTTTTACGTCGGTCTGAAGAACCCACATGAGGGATACGAGGTGTTAAAGTTTGACGACGTGATTACAAACTTGGGGAACCGCTACGATGCGAGCACCGGGAAGTTCACGTGCCATGTGTCCGGGATCTATTTCTTCACCTACCATGTGTTGATGCGGGGAGGAGACGGGACCAGCATGTGGGCCGACCTGTGCAAAAACGGACAGGTAATTACAGATGAACCGGAGAAACAATGCAGCCCAACAGGACTCGACTCAACATTATAATGTGCCAAAGCAGGTTAAACAGAGTCATCAAAATACGCAGTTTACGCTCAAAAAGCGCACAACATCGCATCTGTTATTCTCCTTTGCACGACTTTTATGACGGCATATTGTTACTATTTTGATGACAGGGTAACATCAGTCATATTACTGGTCCAATCCAAGCATGTGTGATCTGTTTGTGTGTGTAAGCCTATTTGGATCAGTGTTTCCTTGCAGATGTTAGTCAGACATGAGTCTTAATATTATCAGTGTTCCTTATGGATAAGCGTCTGGCTCAAGTATTATTAGAGCTGCCCCCTCGTAGTCGACTAATCGGTCGTTTTGGTCTTAGTCAATAAAGAATTTTGTAGTTGATTAGTCTTTTTTTTTTCTGTTTTAAGTATTTTTAATAACATATTTGTGCTATGAAAATAAATTTACCCCCAAAAATCCATGCCCAAAACCAGACTTAAACACACACACACACACACACACACACACACACACACACACATACACAGGGGGAGGGATACAGGTTAGAAGTTCATCTTAACACACAACAGCTCATAGTAATCTGGTATCATTACATATCATCCGCATGTGATAGTTAAATACAACCCACCCTACCTTAACAAAACGGTGAAAGAAAAACACCCAATACAATCAAAATATAAATACAAAAGCAGCCAAGTTGAGTCCAGATAACGCAAAGAGATTCTTTCCACTTATGTTGACAATTTAAACTTCCTAGCTCACAGTTTCACCATGTGAATAACCGAAACAACGAGAGTCCTATGATTACATTTTTTCACCAAAATGCATAAATTAGCGGACAGCTGATTTACAATTTGTGTAACATGACCATAGAATAATGTCAAATGACATGGAACCACTTCTCTGGTACAAGAGATGCTAATTGTCATGACAGGAAGTCTTGTCCCCTGTTCCCCAGGTACGGGCCAGTGCCATAGCTCAGGATGCAGACCAGAACTACGACTACGCCAGCAACAGTGCTGTGCTGCACTTGGACTCTGGAGATGAGATCTACGTCAAACTAGACGGAGGCAAAGCTCACGGCGGCAACAACAACAAGTACAGCACCTTCTCCGGCTTCATCTTATACCCCGACTAAACACACACGTTTCTGGACAGTAGCGCTGAGAACTGTTTCCATTAAAGTATATGGTCCAATATGTTTGTTCACAGAAGGGTTGTCTGTGCGTTCTGTTTATTTAGTGAGAGACCTTTTGTATATGTGTTTAATTTAACTGCTCTACAGACTATGTGTCTTACAGAGCTACAGTAACACCCCGCACATGCTCTGAGCTGAGGAAGCATCGTGTTTCTTAAGTTCCTTTGACACGTTTCTAAAATGCTTTAGGGAAATGAGCACAGGCCTTACCAGCTGCTCACTGTGTGTATTAATGGTATCTACTATTTTAGGCTCAAATGACAAAAGAAATCCATTGAAATTAAGAGGAAAAATGAATGTTAGATCAGCTGTTTTGAGAGTGGACTTAAGGCCCGGTCACACCAGCATTTTAAAGGACATTTAATGGCAAATCATTTTCAGTGAAATCACCACAATCAGTGGATTCCCCAGGGGGATAATACATGCACATCTTTGAAAAATTTAAATTCAACTTTAGTGAACTTTAACACACATTTACGCCATTGACCTTTGAGGGAACGGAGAGCCGAAGAGTCCAAAATGGAGGCAGCTAGAGTAGCTTATTAGCTGTGTTGAGCCGTCCACTTTGATTTGACCTCCTCTGTTGGAATATAAACAGTTTTACAAAAGAGACGCGGTTTGCAGACAGTTATGAGAGTCAATAAATCGGCATACTCGTCAACTGGCAATATGAAAGGAGTCTATAGCCCATTTTTAGCGTGTTTTCCATGTTTATAGGCGTTTATTTTGGTGGAAAAAGGGTATTAGTTACCTGCTAGCTTGGAACAAATGCCAGGGAGAGTAAACAGCACAACATAGAGAAGCGCTGAGAGGTATCGTGACTGAATAGAGCTAGCATGCTCCCAGTTAGCCAGCATATTAGCATTTAGCTCACCAGCTACACCAGCTCATTGAGTACTCACTACGTCATCAAGCTTCTACAACCAAATACTTTGCGAGGACGAGCAACTTTCTGGTGGGACCGGGCCTTTACTAACTCAAATACTCACATTTATAGCCACATGAATAACTTATATCGCTCAAAAGTAAAAATGGAAGCAGCAACTTAAAGAGGCAAACGGTACATCTTTCCCCCCATGATTCACCTGTCGTGCACAATAAGCCGGAGCTGTTTTAGAACAAATGCATTAGATATGATTCAAAAAATCGAGGCCATCTTGACTGCTATAGCGAGCAGAATTGTGGTGCTTTGAGTTGTGTTCAATGTTTCACTAAATAACCCACTAACCACGGATACAAATGGAAGTCTTTCATCGATATTGACTCGGTTATATTTTGTTGTCATCTATAAAGAATAAATAGTGTTTGACAAAAAGTTTGCTTTGTGTGAAAATCTATGACCAAGTGAGTCTAAGTGTTGTTTCTTGTCTAAACGCGTCTCACGGTTGAGATTCCTTCTGTGGTTTTTACCGGGAGCTGAATTATCCGCAGAGAATTATAACATTAGACACTTCAACGTGGAAATGTTCCATATTATACCTTTAATCTAATGTCGGAGCCACATGTTTCTGCAAGCTTTCTGCCTGATATCTGTCTGTTGGTATTCTCTTCCACAGGCTGCCTGTCCGAAGGTGTTGCATTGCTCTGTAGCCTACAGACTGTGCCAAGCGAGGGGCCAGTGTGTCCTGCGCTGCGGCTCACAGGTTACAGGTGTCCCCTGAGAGTCCTTTGCTCCGCTGTAGCTCGCAGCCTGGACACCGTTCTGCTCTCAGACGGGCTGTTTTGTACTGCAAATCTTCATTTGACTGTTTTATCACATGCTGTTTATTCTAGTTTCTTCATCGATCAATAGATAATTAACCTGCAACTATTGGATAATAGATAATCCTGCTGCTTTGCTGTCATATTACATAGTAAACTCTTTGTGTTTTGGGTTGTTTTTGGTTGTTGGTCGGACAAAATCAGCAATTTAAAGATGTCCCCCTGCGCTCATGAGATAATGAGGTTTTTTTTTACGTTGGTATAGAAGCTGGTTGCTGCCGGCTCCTGTGTTTCACTCTCGATTAACTTGTATTAAGATTTGCAAATGCTTTACCAGACTCAAATATGGCTGTAAGCCTTCATTAAGATGATGGTTGTTTTGTGTGTGTTTGATTTCTTTTCATTTATTTATATCCCATCCCCTCAGGAACACACACAAACAGCTGTTTACACACCACCCCTGTCAATTTAAATGGAAATCATGGAAAACAAATATTAGCATGTCTGGTTGGATAAACATCTATTAAGTTGTTGGCTTATTTCCCTGCACTCTATAAACTCAACCTGCCCTCCTCAGAGACTGTGTTATTCTTGAGCTGCTCGAAGAAAACTGAACATTGTTTTTTTGACGGAAATGCTACAGGTGCATATAGGGAAAAAGCCCCGCATGTGTAAGTATGAACATATAGTTTAATAGTATGGTTTTGGTTTGGTTTCTTTAATGGGCTTTAAGTTTTCTGAAGCAATATGTGTAACTTAGTAAAGGCTATTAGCATTTTATTTGAAGATGTTCCACCATGTTCCCTTTTTTTTGTGTTTTCTCAGTTAGTCGATGATTTATTTGGACAATAAAATGTCAGAAAATAGTGAAAAATGTAGATCAGTGTCTCCAAAGCTGAAGACGACGTCCTCAAATGTCTTGTTTTGTCCTCAACTCAAAGATATTCACTTTACTGTCATTCTTCATTTAAGTATTTTGATAAAAGCAGCACATGCGGAGAAGATAGAAGTGATACAAAAACATATGAAGAGCATAACACGTGAATTTTAAAAGACAATTGTATTAAAATAATACTGAAAACCAGGAGTACATATGTACACAGATAAGGAGCTTTCAGGGAAACAAGTTCTACAAGTTTCTAAAATCATCCCTTTTTTGTTGTTTAATAAATAAACTGAGTCATATGAGTAGTGACTTTATTTCTAGGCGAAAAGGTAAAAACTTAAGAGAATTTCCGTTCCAGAGATTTAGAAATGTGAGCTGCAGAGGCCTTTTAAACAGTTTAAAGATCAAAGCATGGCGGTCGTGTAAAGGCTCTCAGCCCCACTGCAGACACATTTAGGATGAAAAGTGGAGCTGCTGACACCGACTGAGACATCAACAGCAGTGTGTGTCATCGAGAGACGGATGCTCTCACACACACACACACACACATATAACGACACGATAGATGATCATTCATCCCCCTAGTCTGGGTGACAGTGAGGTATTGCTGACTGACAGACGGAGGAGTGAAATTCTCTGATGGATGAGATAAGTGGGACAAATCCTCTCGCACTCACACACTCTCACACACACACATATTGTGTTCAGGTGAATGCAGCTTGACAGGCGGCTGAGCAACAGGCATCATACTTGAGCAATGATAGCATGTGTCACCAGCCGGGTTTTATGTGTGCTTTGGCTGTTGTACATGCCACATCATCACAGTAAGTATTTTTAATTAAACCCTGTGAGTCTAATCTAGTAACACCTAAACACAGCGGCCTGCAGTGAAGAGCAGCCCGCCCCAGTTGATTTCAGAAAGTTCCTGATTGCCGATTCGACATGAAAAATAGCAGCCGACAAGCTCCGCACAGGCAGCCAATCATGGGGACATGTTTAAAACCTCTTCTCTTTCTTTCACTTCGCTGATTTTCTCCCCGCGATGATTGATCCATGAGTAACGCTCATGCCTGAGATGCAAATGCCAGTGTGGCATGAGCAAAATATAAAAGAGGGACATCTGAAGGGACCCGCAGAGAGAGGGAGAAAGCCCAATCTGCCACCGAAAAACCTTCTGCTTATCTCCCTCTTTTGTCTGTTGTGTAAGTCTCATTCAAGCTGCCGTGCTCGTAAACCACACAGCTGGAAAATAAAAAGAAAGGAGTTAAAAGTGAAGAGCTGGTGCATTAAAGATGTGACTGTGTACAGTGGAACAATGAAGCCTGGGAGATCCAACTGTTTCCATCATTTGTATCAGGAAAGCACTGAGTTTTTATGGCTGGTTTCCCCTGTGAGTCTAACTAAGAACAATAAAATGTTTCTTACGTGTTAATGTGAGATACTACAGGCGAGAGCGTTGTTTTCTCATGCACTGGTTAATCTTGTGATTTTTGACTATTTTGCTTCCATAACAAGTCTTCAGTCAGACTAGTGGAAATAAAACATCCAAAATACACATTAAGGTGTTATTTTGCTAACTTTGTCTAATTGAGTCTCTAGATTTCTCCTAAATGCAACAGAAGTTAACATTAGTTAATGCCTCATTTGCATATTCAAACATACAATTTAAGGAAAGTTGTAATACAAAAAATAATCTTCTTAATGTAAGTAATCAACAGGAGGTGTTTCATGGTGAAATATAGTAGTTTTTTTTTACCTTATTCCCCTGTAGTGTCTTGCAAAATGTATGGAATTTTAAAATATATATCTTTAAGGCCGTTTTCTTAAAATTAGTTTTTTTTCATACTGCAGGTTGTTACAGAGGGCTTTGTTTACACATCATTCAGAGTCTAATTTATGGAACATTTTATTCCTAAAAACATGGGGAATTTACAATTTTTGATTAATGGAGTCAAACAAAGATACAAACAAAGTTCCCTCTGTAACAAAAAACCTGTTCACCTGTTGTGTCTCCTCTTAAGCAACAGCAATAATACTCAAATAATGAAATATAATATATTATAACACTGACAGGAGTCACTGAGGTACGTTTGGCACTTTAAATACATTTCGCTGATAATAATCTGTACTTCTATTTAAGCAGAACTTTGAATACAGCACATTTATTTTTAATGCAGCATATTTAAATTGCGATAAAGCTACTTTTAATGAAGTAAAGTGTCTGTTTAATAGTGGCCATACATAATTTATTCTCACTATATGGTATAGTTATGAAAGATATACTTTTACTGTTTATGGAAGATGAAAATAAAATGTTTTGAAATGTATTACACAAACAGTATTATACGTATAATAATATTTGTATGTATGCCAGTACAAGTTAAAACTAAAATATATATCTCATGTTGTCAGGTCAGCTGTCTCCATGTCCCAAAGGTCTCCAACACAAAACAATACACAGCAAACACAGAATCCGAGACGCTCGTGTTTTAGTTTGAGCGGAATATATTCTCTGTATCACGATTCATATGCTGGATAATGAAACAGCCAGACGCTGACTCACTTATCTGTCAGTCTGCACTTTGAAAATTGCATCTCTTTTGTGGTTTAATCGGCCAAACGAGGGAGAGATTTTAGGAAGCGAGAGGAAGAGAAGGAAACAGAAAACAGTGAGGGGATGAACAAAACAAAAAAAGAAGCAGACTAAATAAAAAAAATCTATAAAAGACAAATTGCTGCTCGGGGGTTTAAACTCAGGGTTAAGCTTATTTGGCAAATAAGATAATGTTGTGGGTGCTTTGGAAAATACAATAAGCTTCCAGGCTCATGACCATATCTTCTGTCAAACGCTGCAGACTTCAGAGTCGTATTGTTGTTTCTGAAAAGACATAAACCTTAAAGGCTGCAGTGGCAGTTAGTCGAAGGTGGTTTTCATTGATTTAAAGCCGAGTCATTTTAACATCATTGTGAGAGCGATGCTGCGACTGCAACAATTTCAAGTCATTTTCTATGCACGTTTTTTTAATTTTTTCAGGTTCAAACGTGGATTTTGGGAGATTGTTTCCCCCTCCATGATAATGTACTAAATATATAATATAAATATATTTGGATTGTTGACTGTTGGTTAGAAAAAGCAAGACATTTCAACTTGGGCTTTGAGAAATTCTGCGTTTTTTCTTTTAATAATCAGGAAAATAATCACTAACTGAAGCCTTATCTTGGCCAAGCAGGGGGAGGATCATCTCATAATAAAAATTAATTATATTTCATCCTGACGCAAGGAAAGAAATCTTCTCTGACATGAACTCATTATTTGTGATCGTTTGTCATTTCTGGAAATAACTCCACAGTAACGTGATGTCATGAAGGTACCAGCTTGATGTCATACTCTCGTATTGGCATCTGTATTACAGCTGTATGAAACATTACTGGATATACATCTGCTGCTGCTGAATTATTTTCATTTATGTTCTATGCAAAATGACCTGAAACAGTGTTGTACCTGCTGCATGTTACCGTTCTTATGAAAATGAACTCCTCTCATATTTTAAAGGAAAAGTTTGACAATTTTGGGAAATACGCTTCTCTGCTTTTCTTGCTGAGAGTTAGTCGATACCACTCTCATATCTGTACGCTAAATATGAAGCTAAAGTCAGGAGGTGGTTAGGTTAGCTTAGCTTAGCATAAAAAACAGAGGGTGATTGGGTGCGACAGATGTCAGCTGCTCGGTTGTGTAAAGATCTTATTCTGAGCAAAGCAGTGACCCCGCTCAACTTCTGCGCAACAGGTTCCAAATGAGCTATCGGGGCAAAGTAAAATAAGAAAAGAAAGGTTTAGCAACTATTTAGTTCCCTCAGCAGTTAGACTGTTAAACCACAGGGACGTCTCAGTATATTGTTCAGGGTTATGTGGAATAATAATCCTTGGGCAACACTTTCAAGGTGCAATACAGTTGCACCAAGAGGTTATGTTTTCGGCTCGGTTTGTTTGTTTGTCAGCAGAATTACAGAAAACCTGCTTTCGGGCCAAGGACGCACCTATTACATTTTGAAGGACACACACACACACACACACACATTATTTTCCGCTGATGAACACAGCCTTGGAGGATGTGAGATTTAAATAGTTTAACCCATCCCCATACAAAAACAGAAATGTAAGCGATAAAGCGAGCTGTTTCCCTCTGCTTCCAGTCTTTATGCTAAGCTAAGCTAACCATCTCCTCGCGCTAGTTTCATAATTAGCAAATGAGTGTGGTAACAATCTTCTCATCTAACATTAAAATTGTCAAACTTCTCCTTTAACCCTTACTCTTCAACATGGTCCTAATTCTAATGTTAAAACCAACTAATAATAGTTTGCAGTTTACACACACGTACACAGATGATTTGCAGGCAGGCAGGAATATGGAATAACTGTCAGAAACACTCTTGTTCTCGGGGTCGGGCCATAATGAGGGGCTAAAAGAGTCTACGCAGAGATCAATCACACTCACACACACACACACACACACACAAACTCCCCTTATCCCGTCAACCATCATCCACCTCTGCCGTCGTCTCCTCGTCCCCGCTTTCTCTCACATTTATATCGTCATTATTTATGTCCTGCCTCGTCCCTCAGCTTTCAGTTTCAGAGCCTTTAAAATATGTTCACCATCCACCTCACACAGAAGCTAATTTGTATCTTATTGTAACGTATTTCTAAAACTCTTCTCATGGTCTTTCTGGTAAAGTCATATTTCTCTTGCCTGCAGTTCCCACATTTTACCAGCCAATTCATTCAAATCGCTTTATTTTCCTTAGATTACTCAAACAGTGTAAAAAGGCCGTCATCTGTCTGCTTTCAAATCTGAAGACGACTTATCCCAGATATCATTAATTCATCCCAGTGTCTCTTAGGAGGTCTTTCTAATCCCGTGTCATGCAATCTGTCATTTGTGAATATAGGGGAGTAAAGGTTAAGGAAATAAGTCATTGGAGCAGGCGGCTTTTATTGTAACAAAGCCGATGAGGACTATATCTTTCATATCTCCTCCGGCTGATGACAGTGACAGGCCGGGGATGCCAGATGAGAGAGAGACGATCCTCGGAGAGTCGACTGAAAGGTTAGAGTGGCCCCAGGCAGCGCGGCTGATGAGGACACACACACACATGCTGAGACCCCTTCAGTCAAACATACCCCTATATGTGTCCGATTGTATAGACCATAAAAACACTCTTATGTGATGGGGGGATAACAAAAGGAATATTGCATAATAACCATGTCAGGCTAATGGTAAGCATTGGAGAGACAGCGCTGCGTTAATGAGCCCAGTCCCGCGGCTCATATCACATACATGCAAGAATTCCTTATAGATTACTTTGTAATGTGAACCTAATTTTTGTAGTATATTTCCATTTATTATTTTTATTTTCTTCTATGCTGTTTGTTTTTTTATTCAAATATATTGTGCATATTTGTATAGTATTTCTTCATATTTTTATTGTATTTTTTCTTCTGTACAGTGTTTGTTTTATTTCAGAAGTATATATATATATATATATATATATTCAGAAGCTTATAGTATATTTTAAATATTTTTATAGTATTTTTAAGTAATTTTCTACTAGTCTATATTTATGTTTCTTGATTTTACTACTAGCTTTTTATTTATTTTTTTATTTCCAATGCACCAAATACACCAAAGCAAATTCATTGTCTGTGTCAATCTACTTGGCATTAAAGCAGTTAAAGTGTTTACCTTTGTAATTGTTACTAATGAAGTTGAAATGATTTCCATCCTGATACTTTTCAGGAGTTGTAAAATCCTGTCTGAGTATTACAGACTTGTGTGCAGCGTTATTAGCGTTTGATAAGCCTTTAGAGGTATAATATGTAACATTTACGCATTAAAAGGTCTAAAAACAAATAGACATTTAATATATTTTGAGTTGTGTACTAACATTATGGCAAATGATTCTAAAAATGTTCAAACCCAGAGAAATCTGTAATTTTAATCTGCTTCAGTTGGTCTCTCTTTAACTTTAGATTTTAAGCGGACGAAGGATTTCAGTCAACAGTAACAGCACTGACACTGTATAACATTTACATTTCTGCTTTATAGCAACACCATGAAGCAAGACGGGTAATTGTGTTAACACAAGCCCAGCAAAGTGTCTGCATCGATTTAATTTGCCAATTACTAAATGGGGCTCATTTATCATCACCTAAGCTTCCACAAACTTCTCAGAAAGATGTAATAAGACTGGAGCAATCTGTCCCCCTCTTCTCATTAGGACTCTAAAGAGATCCCCTAAAGCTTAATTATTTATCTGCATTAATATCCCTTCAATTATTAATGATAGGTAAGTGTGTGTGTGTGTGTGTGTGTGTGTGTGTGTGTGTGTGTGTGTGAGTGTGAAGGCCAAAGATCAGCCTCCTTTACCTCAGCCTCCCTCCTGATTAATGGATGAGGGAGATGAGCCCTTCATGTATTATTACTGGAGAGAGCTGGCACCTTAGAGAGGGGGGGAGAGATATGGGGGGAGGGGGAGAGAGAGAGAGGGAGGGGGGAGAGGAGAAAGA
>CALSBV010012184.1:7039551-7095173 GCA_943590825.1 Bovichtus diacanthus | reverse complement strand
GGAGGGGGAGAGAGAGGGAGAGAGAGAGGGGGGAGAGAGATGGGGGGCAGGGGGAGAGAGAGAGAGGGAGAGAGGGAGGGGGGAGAGGAGAAAGAGAGATAGAGAGGAGGGGGAGAGAGAGGGGGGGAGGGAGGGAGAGAGACAGAGAGAGGAAAAAAAGAGAGGGAGATAGGGAGAGAGAGAGACAGAGAGAGAGAGAAAGGGGGGAGAGAGAGTGAGAGAGGGGAGAAACTCCCTGAATGACAATCATCGTTTAGTATGCGACGTGTTCTCTGTACATTTCAACGCTGTGGCAGAAAGCGATGAGGTTGAGTCTCACATTTAAAATTCATCCTCGTTCGTGATCTCTAACTTTTGTCTTGCAAATCTGCTTAAATGTGACACTTCAGTTATATCTTAGTTATTTAAAGAAATAAAAATAATAATTATACAAAAAATTATACAAAATAAAGATTATGTAACGTATTCGGATGTTTGCAGACATCCGAGTAAACAAAGAAACTTTATTCCAGGATAATGTGAAAATAATTAGCTCTACTTATATTTCAACATAAAAACTTTATTCATAGGCTAAGTGTTATTTCTCATTTATGAATAATGTGGTTATATTTCATCAGATCTTTTTGTTTATTATTGTATTTCTTAATCTTGTTGTAATGCATTTCTTCAGCTGATGTAAAGATACTTTATGTCAGCAACACTTATTTAATTGACATGTTTTGATGTTTTGTAGACTAGTTTTACTGCTGTCTGTAATTACAATATAACTCTGACATTTTTAAACCAACATAAGTTATTTAAATAAAAGATAATATTGTTGTTGTTCTTGTGGTTGTATTGGCTTTTATGGAGGAAGGTAAATATTTCAACATGACCATTCATCCTGTTTGCTTCTCCACGTTAATGTTTCTTCTTTGCTGTTTTCTAGCTTTTGAGATCAAGCTCAGTGTCTTTTCCAGCTGCTTCACTCTGACATCTAGTGGACACACGAGGCATTGCAAGGAAGAATTTGTCGGAAAACTCAGTTATTGAAAGAAAAACGTATTTTTTGCCCCAAAATAAACATAATATATGAAGTGTTATGTATTTGGATGTTCCTTTAAATATGTGTGAGTGAAAATAATCCCAAAAAAGTATCCTTTGAAACTATTCATGGATAGTCATGGATATATTGAATTTGACTTATATTTCAATATTAAATTATACATTATTTGCTGGTGTTGTTTCTAATTTATAAATAGTTTTGCTATATTTTATCAATTTTTTGTGCTTTTATTGTGTTTCTTAGCACTGTTGTGATGGATTTCTGTAAAACATTTTGAATCGCCTCTATATTTAAAATGTAATATACAAATAAATATTTAGGAATATCTAATGTAAGCAAAACTACTTTTTTTAATTAAGAATATTCTTATTTTGATCTTTTCTTCCTATTTACTGTTTCAACAAGTAAAACAAACTAAATAAAACAAAGGTAAAGAGAAAATCTCTTTGAATAAACAGACCTAATATTAATCTACAGCTCAGATTTATTACTCTATAAGACACGTTGTGTCTGCCATGCAGAGACAGTGATACTCAATTTACGGCCCTCGGCCCTAATATGCTCCATTTTCTAATCCACAATGCAAATAAATTGATTCACAATGGGAATATTTTTGTGCTTATAATGTAAATAAGGTGCCAGAGTGCAGACAAAGCATCAACTTCGACTAACAGAGCTTGTTTATTTAAGTGTCAGGGAAAGCTCCTCATGTCCTCAAATCCTAGATTCCTGAAAAGGAGCAAAAGTTACCAGGATAATTCTCAATCCATTAATGTGTAATTCACACTAAAAGTGCTTAAAGTGTGACTCATGTGTCCCTGGAAGGAGCAGCTTATGTTTATGATGGAAGAGGTTCCAGCTGTAGTTATAAAGTTATATGTATAAACTTGTTCAGATGTAATGCAGCTGCAGATATTAAATTCAGTCAATTAAATATCTGATTTATCTGTCATGTAAGGTGAGTTGAGTATCCCTGGACTAACAGGTTATGTCCAAAATACATATGTCTGCCACTTACACATCAGAGTCACTAGATGTCGCCAAAGTTATGCACTTGATATTGGCACTCTGGGCTTCCAGATGTGGCTACTTGAGCCCAGAGGTTCACACTCTTTTTCATGTGAAGAACTTCCCATAACTAGACTTCACCTGCATATAGCATCTGATTTAATGCACATTTTATCCAATTTAATAAGGTCCTTGTCATGTTTGTAGTGAGGACAGGTGAGAATCAAACCTCTGCTTCGTACTGGTATTACACCCTCATGCTGATGTAAACTTTCACTGAAAACAACTGCATTAAAACACAGTGTGTGCAGAACCAGGGCACAAAATTAGCAACATTTACCAGCAAAATGCTGATAAAATATGCAAGTCGCTGGTAGATTTGCATCACGAAAAACGTTGATAATTACTTTAATGGCTTGTGAGATTTGAACATTCACAAGCCATTTGACGGCTGGACAAGTGAAGTGAACAGGTTTATCTTGCACCCTGTGCAGAACCTTACGCCTCAGTACCGCAACAGACTGTGTCCCATCTTCCTCCGCTAGGTGGCAGCACAAGCACGCAGCTGCAGCAGAACTTCCCTCAGGCTATCACACCTTATTGTTTCATCTGAAACATTTTTAATCCATCTGACAATATTTTTCCTGAGCACAAACAGAACACATTTACGAGAAAAAACAAGAAGAAGAAAAAAAAAAAACAAACAATGGACATGAGCATATAAGTGAATTAGATGAGATAAAAAAGTTGCAGAGCTTCATTTTCACTGTTGTGCAGATCACAATAGTGTTGATTATAAAAGCAGCTTTATTTATCATGTATCCTCTTATATTTAAATGATAATAAATACTTGATTACATATGTTGTGAGGATGAAGCTGCAGAAGCATCAGATTCAATATGTTTAACAGGGTTTTGACTGCAACTAGACACAACTATTTTGGATAAGAAAAATAAACGTTTTTCCTGTATATCCCTACACAACGTGTCTTTATGTGTAGTAGGCCAAATATGTTTTATTTTTAATATCAAACTCAATGCCTTTTTTTACTTCATGAAAAAATGTAACTTTGAAACACATGTATTAGAATTAGAAATGTATGTACAGCCATGTCTAAACAAAGTACAGAGATGTAGCCTGATTACATTAATGAAAGCTAACTGGAAGTAAATAGTTTGCACTGTGTTACAAGAGTGTTGGCACTTACAATACATGTCAGGCTATTCTTTTTGAGGCCAGAATGAAGGCAAACAAAGATAAAGATTATACATCAAATGCAGAATGCAGTGCAGTTATTTGTAAAGACAGATTTACTTCATTTTGGCGTTGGCATCTAATCCTTCACACAGGAAGGAAATAATCAAGTCAACCGGCTAAACACGTGGAAACATGACTTTCTTCTTCTGCGTTATAGAAGCACTTTTGGTGCAGACTACACACACACACACACACACACACACACACACTGTCATGCCTTTACTTCAGACAGCTTTTCAACAAGAGCCTCATCATCAACCGTGTATGTGTGTGTGTGTGTGTGAGTGTGTGTGTGTGTGTGTGTGTGTGTGTGTGTGTGTGTGTGTGTGTACCTGCCGCTGGAGCAGTATATATAGGCTACTCAATAAAACCGTGGCTGCGATCCGTCAGTGCATTTATCATCCTATTACGGCGACAAATCCGGCTCCCAATACATGAAAGGCAAAATGAATTACCAACGTTAAGCCGTCAATAAAGCCATTTCTGTAAATGGTGTCTCCGAGGGCCCCCGCTATTATTCAACAAGCTTTATCAGCACCTTGGAAATTACGTGGCTTGTAGCGCGGCCCCTGCTTCACTTTGATTAAGGGCCCTGCCAGGGACCGGTGACAGCGCTTTTGACTCGGGTTTTATTCAGCCCGCTCTCCGTGATGAACACCGGGCTGATCGGGCGGAATGAAGACTAATTAAAAGCTATAAATTATCTTTTGCAGCCCCTCTCAAGGAGCCTCTCTTTGCGGCGCCAGATAAGAGCAGACTGAGTGCTCATTTACCCACAATGGCGCTGCGGCTAAACAGCACAGTGATACTGTCCTAATTGGAATTTAATTAAGTAGCCTTGGCTTCCCACTCCGGCCTGTGGGATAAAGATTTCACTGCGGCGGTGTTAAACATCAACACGTGCCCACTTCTGTGGCTATTGTGATTATTAGTATTATTATTTCAAATCGCCAAGAGCCTGCTGGTAATTGTATTCTTATTCTGGGGATTTTTACAAAACCTCCATCACCTTCTAAGCCTCATTGTGTTTCTTAAAAAAGACATTTTTCACTCATATTTTTTTTTATTTACTTAGGAGATACGAAAAAAGTGTAGGCTTAGTTTTGTCCTGCTGCCAAAAGCTGCGTTGTCCAAAATCTGGATGTTTAAATAATAAATATGGCATAAATTCGCCACACTGGAGCTACAGACGGGAAGGAAATACAATAAAAGGTCAATTAAATGAAGAGAAAGTAAAAAGAAAATGCCAGTGACAGTGAAAATGACCAAAATAAACATTTTTTAAAAGAGGTTTCGCTTCAATAATTACTTAAAATTGTAACTATTGCACATCTCCCAATATGTTTATCTAAAATAACAATGTTTTGTGCAAATGCCACCTTCATTTTGGGGATATTTTACGCTAGATAATTGCCCTATCGTGTTAGCCAGTCAAAGCCTATGAAAAATATACTTAAATCTACATCAACACACCGAACGAGCCTGTAGGCGATAAATTAGCCTGAATTAAAATGAAAATCTCATTAAGTCATTTTTATGATATAATTTTCTTATAAATGAATCTCCATTCAGCGTAGAGGTAAATAATAAAAACACAAAATGTGATTTAAGAAAAAAAACACACTTTCTTTCGCCCTGTGTAACATGTATAATGGTGGCTGTTGTTTTTGTTTTGCTGTGTATCTGGCCTATATGTGTACGAACGTGCGCCTCACCAAAATCGATCGAACTACAAGCGGGCTATGTGCGCGCGTGCATGCTCGCAGCGCTGCACGAGCCCTAATTGGACGTCGTCAATTGTGACAGGGACGATCCCCGCACCGGATTGGTCCGCTGCACGTGTGTACGCGCACACGTGCTTCCGTCTGGGTGTAAGAGAAAGAAAAAACACACGGGGGGAGATAACGGTTTTAGGAGAGTTTAGGAAGAGCGAATACACACACAGATTGTGCGCAGCGCCGGACAGAGCAGGGACACTGCTTCTAACGTGGAGCTGCTCGCTATGCCAGGTCTCGGGAGGCTTTTAGGAGACGACATGTCGCCGCTGTAGGTGATATTAAAATAAATACCACAGGTATTCGTTTTATTCTAGCGAAGAGGCTTTGGTTTTACATGCTGCCCGTCTAAATTGGATACCGAAGGGGGGCGGGAGCGCGAGCAACAAGTGGAGTTTGGCGTGTTGAGGCCGAAATCTCTCACCGTCACCAGCTATGGAAGAGCAAAAGGAGCCCAACAACAGCAGCCGGGACTCCACCGAGGAGGAGAGCATGTCCCTGTCGCCAAACCTCCCATCCCCTCCCATGATTTTACCCCACCAGGCCGCGCAGCAGGCCCACAGAACCACGAACTTTTTCATAGACAACATCCTCCGGCCGGACTTCGGCTGCAGGAAGGAGCCGAGTTACCGCGACCGGAGCCAGACGCCGGGCAGAGAAAACGTGAACCCGCTCGGAGCGAGGCCGCCGCACACCGGCAGCCTCTGCCTGGACTCCAACTGCAGCAGCGACAGCACCTCGTCGTCGCCCTCCTCCTCTTCGTCGTCCACGTCCTCTTCGCCTTCGTCCAAGCAGAACTCGTCGAAACAGGGAGAACCGGCGGGCAACGGAACCGGCAGATACGCAGACAGCCCCTCGTCAATTATGGTTGTGAGTGGCAGCAATGGAGGATCTCCGCCCATAACGAAAGAAAGCCAGCCGATGTTGTGGCCCGCTTGGGTTTACTGTACGCGCTACTCGGACCGGCCCTCATCTGGTAAGGCGCTAATAGTCCCCGAATTATACCGCCTGGGGTGTTTGAGTGCTGGGGAACTTTGTTGGGTTCACTTCGTCCTTCTCCAGAGTGTTATTAAACTTTATTGGCATGAGAAGGAACTTAAAGTTGGCATCTCAATATTTCATCTTATCTGTAATGCTTCCCAGTTTGGCTTTTACTCATCCAAACAAAACCGAGGATTAAAAAAAAAAAAAGAAAAAAAGAAAAGCAATTATGAAATAAAATATCAAAAAGACATCACCAAAATAAAACGTATTATGAATATGAAACTATGAAAACAAGGCACCTAAAATAAACTAAACAGCCTAAATAATTCCCACCAATCCTCTCACACACAAAGACATATTTACGCACTCACACAGAAACATAAAAGCGCATTATGGGATGTAGTGTCTCGTACTATTAATGGTCCATACAATATGTCAGCTCGAAAATATCGGCAAATTGTCAATGCAATTCAATGTGAAATTTCCCCACACTCCATCACCCCACGTCTTAAGTAATACATGTAATAATAGGCCTCCATGTGCTGTGCAAACTAGTTTTCGTTGGGTGAGAATAATAAGGCTGTTGACCTTTCTCTCTTAGTCAGCAGAGAGAGCAAATGTTGAGAAAAATGTATTGAAAGTTGATAATTATGGATTATATCACAGCTAAACTTGCAGCTTCTTTTGTCTTTACATTAAAATGTGAGTTTTGCAAACAAAAAGCACAACATGGCTCAAAAACCGCAGCTGTGTAATATCTTGGTAGACCTGATAGTGGGATCGCAACTAAAATATCAGTCATTTACGGTAATATTAAACAATAATTCGATTACACAAATATTAAATTGGCATTACTTTGAAAAGCTGTAAAATGACGTTAGAGCGTCACACTCACCAGCCTATAATATCTCGGTCATTTCAAAATACAAGAGAAATATAATTCCCTAATTTGACCCAAATAAATGCGTCTTTTCAGTGTTTGAAATGCTTCTCTCGAGGTGCTCAGACTTTACGGTTGTTATAACATTGTATAAAATAAAGCTGAGGCACTGGGGGTCAGAATATTCGCCATTGTTGTGTTTTAGAAACATAATGAAAGTGAACCATAGAACAATTAAGCTAATATTAGAGCAAGTTTTTGTTTTTTATTTGTTTGTTTTTTTTGCACTTCACTACAAATCCTGTTGCGTTTTAAGCTGAATGGTTTAGTGACTGCCAGCTGATATTGGTCCAAATGTTGCATTCAATGTGTGGATACATAATTGGAAGGTTAAAAAGATGCATACGATAATAACTTACAGTTGAAAGAAGTGTTCTTAAATAATAATTAGAATAGCCTAATAACTACAGAATGATAGTTCATTTGACATAATATTTACTAACATCATCGTTTGAACCTAATCAGGAAGAATAATTTAGATGTCGTTTAAAACCGTGTTTTTTTGTTATGTTAATCATTTCCCAGCACTTTGCATCATCCCTGATGGTGAGGATGTTTTTAACGGGCTTGCACTTTTCATGGCCATGAGAGTGTTAAAGGGATGAAGGTCAAAGGCCCTCCCTTACGTTTCGTTTCATTTTATTTGCTTTGCTTTACGCGGTATGATAGAGGATATTAACGCTTATACATATTTCTTTCAGTCTCCCTTTAGGTGTGTGGTAGCTCTTGTATACAAAGAACAGTGATCCTATGTCAGTCGGCTCTGGCTGCACAATGCATTCACTGCAGCGTCTTAAAATCACCGCTTTCACTCACAAATGAGAGCTAGATTATATATATATATATATATATATAGTATGTTATGACTGTGCGCGCTCCAATGCAAAGCCTGCGTTTAGCTGTGTGACCAAGTTACCGTTTCATTTGTGCTACTTGAGCGTTATTCCATGCATGCATTTGTCAGCACATCGCTATATGATTAAGTAACCCCGAGCCTGGATGGATATCATTAATTGCATTTGTGCACAGAAAACAGAGATGATGTGTGGATCAGGGGAGTCTGCAGTGGGACTCTTGTCAAAAGCAACTTATTCCAACTGAACCGTGGCAGCGGGTTGCTGCTTGTTTTGGCGAGGGAACAAGTCAGATGTCACGGGTCTGAATTAGACTTTACACAAAGGCCGGCTTGGATCTAAAACACCAAAACCTCCAACATGTTTTTTCCAACTATGGGAAAAACTTTTCTTTGATGCGTCTCCGATTTTTTTTCGACCATTTCCCTCCACAACAAACATAATAACAAAAAAAAATGACCTAATATTTCTTTGGATATTTCTCCAGTGTAGTGGGACACTGTCTGTATGAAGGCCTTGTTTCTGTCTCCTGTTTATTATCCTCCACATTAAACTAAGTCATGGACACACTATGACCTGAAGAGGCCTACTCAATACAACTTAATATCAGTTCATTATCAATTAATAATCACGCGTTAATGTTTGGCTTTGCAACCTCAATGAGACCCCGACCACTGTGCGTGGCGAGGGAAAAAGTCACCAAATTATTATACAGCTATTTTAACATTGATGATTTAAAACTATGACTGTAATTCTCCTGTTATATGCACACACTAAGCCACTGCGGCGAGTTATTCTTGTATCTATTTGTGTTTTAAAGGTTGTAAAAATGCTCGACATTTAATATCTTTATGTTTTCATGTGGAATGCAGATTATAAATAGCTTAAATCCTGGTGTTAGGACGATGCCAGGCAGGCCAATGGAGTCAAGAGTCAAGCAGCAGGTGAAATAACGAAATGATCTAAACTAGAGAGCATTCAGGACACGAGTGATTTACGCACAGAGCAAATCCTTCATACCAGGACACTTGGGTGACCTACATTTGATCATATTGAGCAGATCATCGCTCATCAGGCAGACGCTTAGTCGATATAAGCAGCGCTCTGATGGTAAATATGCGTGCGCCTCGTGTGTAACATTGTGCTCCTGGTCCAGCACCAGCAGTAGAATAAATATTTTATTTCCATTGTTGTTTCCACACCAGGCCCAAGGACACGGAAACTGAAAAAGAAGAAGAGCAGCCCCAAGGAGGACAAGCGGCCCAGGACAGCGTTCACGGCCGAGCAGCTGCAGAGACTGAAAACCGAGTTCCAGGCCAACCGGTACATAACGGAGCAGCGGAGACAGTCCCTGGCCCAGGAACTCAACCTGAACGAGTCCCAAATTAAAATCTGGTTCCAGAATAAGAGGGCCAAGATTAAAAAGGCCACCGGCTACAAGAACGGCCTGGCCCTGCAGCTCATGGCCCAAGGACTGTACAACCATTCAACAACCACCGTGCAGGAGGACAAGGAGGAGAGTGAATAATAAGTGGCCCGGACATTTCCCCGCTGAGGGCCACACCTGACTCTTTTGGCTTTTGGAGATAATGAAAAAAAAATGAACTGGAAGTGGGGGAGACGCTATTTAAAAAAAACCCCCCACAGATTTCTGTTTATGGTAACAGTATATGGACATTATATATAAATGAACGATCGTTATTAAAGTTTATATAGCCACACAGTTATCATGTTGTATACAGTATATTTAATTTCATCTCTCATCCGGATCTTTTCTGTCTGTTCTCTTTGTTTCTAGGATGTCTAGTTGGCTCTTTAGGTTTTTGTGGTCCCCTGTCCTCCATAACTGCGCCACATTTCCCTTCAACACATCAGTCCGCACTCAAAACAAGCCAAAGATTTTAATATGTTCACATGTAGTCTGAAATAAAAAGAGAGAACGGTAGATTTGGGCTACATTTTTCTTTCTTTCATTCGTTTCCATGGATAAAAGCGTTGAACAGCGTTTTTGGGGATAAAAACATATTATTCAACATATAGGTCAGACTGATATTTTGATAAGTACTTATTTGTAATACCCTGATTGAAATGAATAAGGAGACAATTATGAATGACAGATGTTAAATCTACATTTTTTAAAAACATTTTGTAACTACACAAAAACCCAACATGCCTATATGAACATAAAATATATGGTTCAAATTTAAAGGGGCAACTCGTAAAATAATAAACATGCTTTTTAATTCGTTATGGTTAAACATATGGACTTTATATTATTTTGATATTTGTGATGATGTGGCAGAGACATAAATAGAAAAATATAACACACACACACACACACACACACACACACACACACACACACACACACACACACACACACACACAGGACTCCCAAAGTTCCTGTCTCACAGCTCATCTTTCACTATAACCAGACACTCTTAGTTTCTCCATAATGGATATAATATTTCACCTATTAATCTATTCTGAGCATTTACAAGATTTAACATCTCTGGTAAACTTCCTCTCTCAGAGGCTCTTGAAGGAGCCTTAATGAAAGGAGTCAGTGCACTTCTGCTTTAAGGAGAAACATGGGATACATGTGGCCTGTTTGGCCTTATGTGACCTCAGGTTCAGGTTCGATAGAGCCTGGCTGTGAACTCTGTGACATAGTGTGTGTGTCAGTGTGCGTGCGTGTGTGTGTGTGTGTGTGTCTCCAAGGTCAGCGAGAGCAGACAAAGTTGAGGGGTTTCTGCATGTGATGATGTGAAAATTGTTTGCACATCATAGCTGGTGTTGATTATTTCAGCAGGGAAGTTTTTTTTATTTTTTTTACATTTTTTTAAAGGGGGATGTTGGAAGGGAAAACACACTACATTGAGGTATAAACACGTTTGACTGGTGTGAAAAAAAAGCCATTTTTAAACCCGATAATCTCCATTAATGTTGTAAAAAAAAAGGAAAAAAAAGTATATATTTATATTAAACTGTACGTCTCAAATGTATGTGAATTAGATTAGGAAAAACTGCATAATTAATGCTTTTATGAAAATATGATCAACAATGTGTTTATATCAGTAACAAAAAAAACACTCAAAGATCCATGATCAGGCATATTTTCCTTAATCTTGTTTTTTATTTTTTTTTTATTCCTTTCTTTCTTGTTTTCATCACTTAGGCTATAATTGTCACTTGCCCTCACTTTCACTCACATCAGCTCTATGTAGTTTACACTGATCCTGCTATTTTTAGCCAAATATGAAGTCCCCATCCAACTATCTAAAAGCGGCCTGTGATGTCAGGTTTATTGTCAAAGCGTGTAGTATGTGTGCCGAGTTATTTACCATCATAGTATAATGAAGATGTTTTTTGTAACACGTATAAATACACCGGAGGAGAGATCTTACCTTGATTTTATTGTTTATTTTATGAAAAAGTGAATGACTTAAGGAGCGCGTTCGTGGCAGCATGTTGTGAACGACCTCGGGCAAAGTCTTCACACGACGATGCTCTCGCGCCGCGACACAGACTGACGTGATTTAGATGGTTTCTGTTTGTTACGTCGCTTATAGCCTTTATATACAACTGATCGCGGATCGGATTATTTAATTAAGAGCTAACAAGCCTGCAGAGGTCTGCAGCGGAGGAGTTCACGGCCTCCGCGTTTCAGGCTTTTTAATTATTTCAAGTGCTGCTGCGTTTGTGTTCAGCTCTGCCTATAGAGCAGAGATTTAATAAGCGCACAATATAATTGATTTCAATAATGATGACCAGGGACTTGCTGTTAGTGTATATAGGCAGGTTATTTCAGATTTAATTAACGTTTCATCTTTAAAAAAAAAAAAAAAAAAAAAAGCTTATTTATTTATTTAGCCTGTTTATGAAGACTGCGTACACTATCAGGTGATGCCTGTTAACGAGTCAAATGGAATTGTGTTGAATTAAAACGTCAAGAAAAAGGCTTAAAAACGGGCAAGAAGACATGATTTTGCCCATAATATTGCTCGTAATAATTTAAAAAAACAGTCCACAGTTCATATACGGATTGTCTTTATTCATCTTGAATAGCAAAAAGCAGCAGAGCCAAGCTTTGCAGGTAAACTGCCTTATAAAGTCAGCCCTGCAGCATCTCTGCAGAAGTGAAACCTCCAGGGGTCCTGGGGGGCAACAGCAATATTAGGAATAATTTAATGTCACTGAAATTTATGAATGAATATTCATAGGACTTGATTTCAGTTTGACACTAAATCTAATTTAATGTAAACATGATCTTTTTGGATCTAATGTGTGTTTATTTGGCTACGCCACAGAAAACAATAGACTTTCTAAACGCTCCACACCACAAAACGTGTTTTGCACACTTTAGAGACACTTAAAAAGTAATTCTAATTCTTTCTTGTCTCCAGGAATTAAATAAGAGGTTGATATTGTGCTTAGAAAAAGACACACAGGCCTAATGTGTTCCTGGATCCACTCTCTTTGGCCATCTGGCCTGCATGTGTGAACAGAGGTGCCGGCTCTTCACGGTCAGATAACCCTACAGCTCTAATATTATAATGATAGATTCATTCCCTGCTGTGAATGCGGAAGAGGATCCTATGACAATGTATTTAAAATTCATACAATTATGAAACGGCGAGAGGATTTCTCTCTCCCCCTCCCACCTTGTCATTTAGGAAGCCGAGGGTTTATCTGTAAAACAAAGAAAAGCCAGGGATCGTTTGCATAGTTAGCATAGTCTGCCTCGCAGGCACAATATGGATTTAATTTATATGCAAATGAAAGCAATAAAAGGAGAATACACACTGGAAATCTCGGCCGTTTAAAGGGGCGAGAGTTGGATTCAGAGCAGGTAGCACACATGCACAAAAAAACCCCAAGCATTATCAGCCTCAGCCGAGAACAATGTTATATAATATCCACAAACTGCAGCAAATATTGCACATCGGTGCATCGTCCATGCACCGCAGTGCAGACCCCCGAAGTTAGGGAGGATTAAATAGGATTTATATTAATGGGAAAGTTACATTCATAGGGAAACAAATGCAACAGCAACAAATAAGATCAACACACACACACACACACACACACACACACACAAGCATCGGTTATGAAAAACTAAAATACAATATGCATATTGAATCTGACACTTTTTAAAGGGCCAGTCTGCGTAATGAGACATTAAAGTACGAGGGAAGTTCCTAATCACTCATTTCCCTGACGTTTAAATGGAAGTTTAAACTTGGACTAGTCGACTAGTCTAAAAGTAGGAACACAGTCAAAATTGAACACAATTGAATCTATGAGGTGAAACATTGTTTGAAAAAACATTGTGTATATTGTGTTTATCATAAGAGCCATTTACAGTTGGCGCAGTTAACATTCCTACCTGACGGATGTTTTCGATAAAGCAACATTTGACTAGGAAGACATGACATTTCACTGCAAATTATGTCAGTATATCATTTAAATGAGTGCAATAATAACAATTGTAATAATATGTTTTACCGACTATCGAAGGCAGCAATGTTTTAATTCGACGAATCACGCACAGCGCTAATAAGTACTTATCTGATCACAATAATGTACATTTACTTGAGCGAATTCTGAATGCAGCTGAATAAATGTAACGGCAATGGTGACCTTGACTTATATCAGAATATATTCCTCAGTAAAAAAGTTAGTTTTCCCCCAAGCTGTGACATTATAAGATATAAGGGAGCACACAACCTTCATGCAGGCGAACCACCTGTCAATCAAACAAAGAGGTCCAAGTGTTCAGTGTTTCTCTGGTGTGATGCACACCGCGGGAAAACACCAGGGCTGCCTCCTCTTAGTCGATTAGTTGAGTCTTAATCGACTAAGATTTCTTTTTAGTAAATGAGTCATTTTTCATGCTTTATTACTTATTTCCAAGAAAGCTATATTTCCAAGTGCAAATCTCTGGAAAACACAAGATTCAAAGTGATGCTTTTAACAAGAAAAAAAAATACAATTATAGCTACAGAGTCTAAAGACACACACACACACACACACACACACACACACACACACACACACACAATGAAAGGCACCCATGCAGAGACATACAAGCATGTGCAAAAAGGCAGGAAAAGAGCCCCTATGCTTACACACAGAGAGCCATTTAAAAGAGCTTCTTAGATCACTACCCTGTGACGGTGGTGGTGCTAAGTAGTGAAGTTTAGAGTAATGCCTTCCCAGCTGCTGCCTCCATAATGGGAGGAGAGAGGAGGGAGAGGGAGACAAAGAGAGAGGTCCTTCATGTGTCTTCAACTTTCTCCCTAAATGACTGTAGATGCCCAGTTGGTCTCACGTCAGAGTGCCCTTTGGATTTAGACCGCATACAAAATTGCACGATTTGCCACGCTGTGCACAAACAGAAAGCAGTCGTGAGTAAGCACGCTGCAAGAAGAACAGCTATTCTTATTTCTTCCCTGGAATAATATGTAGAAAATGAAGCGAGGGACATTATGCAGCTCCTCCAGCTGTGTGTCGTTTGTTGAACCTTAAACGTGAGTTTTAATGACGTGTGTCAGTTCAACTTTTATTCCATAAAGTCACTTTTCATAATGACACTTTTTTCTTAATGACACTTTATATGGCAGTGGTGCTCTCTAAGCCAATCAGGAGCCTCCTGCCTCTTAAACAAGCGAGCTCAACAACTGCTACCAAATTTAGCCAGTTAGCACCTGTTAGCTCGAACAGCAAAAATGCCAAAGTAACTCTGAAACAATCTGTCTGCTGTAAATACGAACAGCATTTGACACAAAGTATGCATTTCATAATGTTCCTTAGGCTCACCAGCCATCTTAACGCGATATACTGTAGCTCTCTCGCTTTGGCTTTTTGGTTGATTGTGTTTTACTGAGAGTGCAGTAAGTGTGACGGCCAAACCAGATTCACATGCTGTTTTCACAGAAATTATCTTTTTTTTTTACGGTGTAATGATTTCTTAAATGGTAAAACAGGCGCCAAAAGCTCAGATTCCAGTCGTAATTTAAATTTTGACCAAATATGTCTCCGTTTTGACTTGGGGACTGTATAATGCAGCTGAATTTTTCAGTAGGTTTATGGAAAAGTATAAATTACAGCTCTAACTTGGGGATAAGAAGATGAAGTCTTGCTCTCTATGTTGTTGAAATATTACCGGTTTGTACGGTCATTTTTCATGCAAAAAATGGCAGAAAATGCTGTTTTCAGCCTCTAAAATCAAAGAAGTATGTTTGTTTTTCTCTGTTTTATATCATAACAAAGTGAATATCTTTGGATTTTGGTCTGACAAAACAAGACATTTGAAGACGTTGGACTTTGAGGAGCTGGGATGGACCCGTTTCACTATTTCCTGACATTTTATACACCAAACGATAAACCGATTAAATCTATGCAGATTAATTGATAATGAAAATAATGTCAAAGTGCAGCCCTAGAGATCTTTGCACTTGACTTGGAATTGCATTCGCAGTGTGTGAGGACAGCATCCATGTCAGACCAATCAGCAGAATGATTTTCAAACCATTTAACCCCCCGAGTGTTTTCAGGAGTACACATATAGATCGCTTCTCACCATGGGGAAGTTTACTCATGACTTATTGTGGGCTGTCAACTGGGCTATCTCCGACACACACACACGCACACACACACACACGCACACACACACGGACACAAACAGACAAAGGTGGCATTGAGAGGGAACCTCCCACAATGCAGCTGAGCGTCCAGGGGGCCCTCTGCTCCAACAGCCGTGATCTCACCGGGCTAAATCCAGATTACATGGAGGATATACACAGCGCCACTTGTTTACTCTGCCCGACAGGGGGTGATTTGAGGGGGTGGGGTGTGGAGATGGTGGAGGGGGGCATCACTAACACACTGTATATAATGCAAACAGACTTGTTCGGGCCCAAAAGAGAGGGGCAACTTTCTAAATACGTTTGTGCTTCTGTGAATTTGTGAGAAGAAGAGACCAAGATCCAACGTTCAGTCAAAGGCTGGTTTCCTTCTCTGTAAAAACTGCAATTTTCCAATGGAGCTTTGCAAGAAGCGAGTGTTTTAAGTCTATGTTTTAGGGATAAAATAGCCCTAAAATCTATGTAGGAAAATGAGAATTAGATGTTTTTTGTACCCTGTGAACTCAATCTTTGCCAACAAACTCAGTTTTTTTAAAGATGATCCGGAACGTAAGGATGTAATTTTCCAATATATAGCGTGCTACTGAGAAGGCGGCGCAGTTGAGGACAGTTATTCCGCTCTAATTAAAAAGCAAGCGTCAGGAAATGACAGTGCATCTCCAGCCACAGCTATGTGGCAGACAACACTTCAACTCAAGCTGCCGGCGAGTGTTTTTTAATCTGCTTCGTCTGTGTCAAAAGAAGTCATCCCATGCAGCACATTAATCAGTGTGAGAAGCTTGATTGCAAAACAACACGGAGGTGCAGAAACACAAGGAAAAGATCTGTGAATTTAAGTTGTTTTCAGGAGAGACGGGAATTATTCCTAAAAAAGAGGAAAAACAAAGGACATTAATAGCATTCAGTGAAATGAGCACGTTTACCTGCACACTAATATTCAACTATTATTCAGAATATGACGATAATTTGATACGGGTCATGTAAACAGCATGATCTGTTTGGATATTACACCAGATTAGATGAAGACATGTGGGGTACGCTGATATTATTCAGGCTTTCGGAGCATTCTTAGGACATGTTTACAGTTTATTTTGGAAAATGCGTCTCAACTGGGGTTTACCGCAGTTTGCGACAACATTATGAAGGAGTTGGATATCAACAGCTTTATGGATATTTGCTGTGCTGTTTTAAGAAGGTGGTAGAAGGAATGAAACAGTAAGACTTTAAAAAAAAAAAAAAAATCCTATTTTGACGGCTGCATGTAAACAGGAATACTATTGTGGAAAATTCATTTTTTACTAGCCATGTAAACAGCTTAGAAGGAATATTGTCTTTTTTCAGAATCAGGGCAAAAACACAGTGAGAACAAAGGCACGGACACCTGGGCTTGTTGTATGGGTGGTCACATGCACCTCTGCCTCTTCTTCCACATGTGGAAGCACTTCATCTTCCCTCTGCCTCCCTCACTCTCTTCACTTGAGGAAACCAAAGCTGTGAGAAGAAGATGGTCATCGAGGAGAATTTAACTTATTCCCATCTGCTGCCCCCTGGAGAGGTATTAGGTATTATTTTGGGGAGAATGTCATGTTGACAGCAGGCCATTAGCATTGACATGTTTGGAGTTTTAGTTTGTGGTTTTTGTTATTATTGTTATTTGTGGCTTCATTTTGTAGACGAATATCAAACGATGGCTGTTGTCCGTCTGGTTGCTCGCCTCTCACCCTCTTCTCACACTTCAAAAGCGGACGCGCTTGTGGAGATCTCCCTCTCCTCCTTCTCCAGCTCCGTCTTTCATCGCGCCGGCCCGGAGGTGATGCGGGGAAGCGATTAGTCATATTCAATTTTCATACGGCTGTCATGGCCTCCTCCAGGGTGAGCGCTGATGTCATCGGTGCGTGGGGCCCTCTGCGGCCACCCGGCGTATGGGAAGACTTCTCGCTGTCAGGTGTGGGAGGAGGGTGTGTGCGTGTGTGTGTGTGTGTGTGTGTGTGTGTGTGTGTGTGTGTGTGTGTATGTATAGGCTGTGAAGTTCTTGCATGTGCTTCGTAGTTGCACGGCAAGTAGTATTCTTTACAAGTATAATGTGTAACATTTACGACTTCAAATGTCTAAAATCTTACACTTACACTCCTTGTGCACTTAGATTATCCCAAATGTTTCCAACATTTTTCAAACCAAGACATTTCCATCAAGGTGACGGTCCGTGTTATTATCAGTAGTATCATTTTATAATGGCGTCGTATCCCCTTTGCACATGCGCTAACAATGTGGATTCCCGAAGCTGTCGCATTTCTACGATATACTTTTTAGATCTTAGTCATTTTTAACTAGAAATTTTAACCGGATAAATGATTTTAGTCATCAGACGACTGGATCTTAAGTTATCAGACAAACAAGCCGAGCAAACGTTAGTCATATGTTCGCCAAACCGCGTCGGAGAAACACTTATGTCGAGCTATTAGCTTCCAAGCTAGTTTTATGTTACATTAATTTGACATTTTTGACCGAAGCAACAAAAGAAAAAAGAGCTAGATGTCTTAAAAAATTGGAACTGCGACCGTAATAAACTTTTAATAAACAGCTCGGAGCTACATCGCTTTAAAAAAAAAAAAAGAAGTGAGAAGGGAGATGCATGCTAGCTAGTTAACCTAGATTACTACATTACCTTTCCTCATGGATTACTAATGTAACAGCAGGATGCAGACATCTTAAATAGCTAACTGCACTTAACCAATGCTTTGTGGGTAAAGGTGCACGTAGTTTAATTACACAAAAAGTGAGGAAAATTCAAATGTCAACTTTGTCATCCTCCATCATAATGACAGGAACATAGTCATAATAAATGGGAGGAATTCCTCACGCATGCACGCACACACACAGGGCGGTGGGAAGGAGAGTGGTCGAACGCTTTAGCTCTCCTTACAGAAATATTAGCTCAAATATGGCTCTGAACTCCTCGAAGGTTCAAGAGCCGGCAGTCCACTTTGCAGTCTGCTGCTCGGAGAAAGCCGTGGAGCTTGTGAGGTTTATAGTGAGGAGCCACTGGCAGGCGTCCAGAGGAGGAAGTCTAAGTTATTTATGAAGCCTCGCTTGACAAAAGACAGTAAAGCTTCCCATATTCAGCCGGTCTGGCTGCTCCACCTATGACAGTGAATCCAATTTGCTGCAGTTAAGAGCAACTTAGTGGACAATTCAGTAAGTTCATACAGTGAGCACAATATGATTCTAACCGTGTACTCTCAAAGACATATTCACATGCACACGCACACACACACACACAGACACACACACGCACACACACAGGCCAGAAGTTGAGGTTACCAGGGCAACTTATCTCTGGATCTGGGCAGCAGAATGCGAGACCGTGAATAACTGTTTTAACACACAGCCGGCACAATGTGTGGTCTGTTACATACCATCTAAAGCATAACTGTGTGTCCGTGTGTGTGTGTGTGTGTGTGTGTGTGTGTGTGTGTGTGTGTTTGACATCAGTCTCTCAGTGCACATGTGTTTCATCTTCATCATCCTGTTTTGCTGTCATGTACGTGTGTGTTCATTATCTATGCAACAAAGCTCCTTTGCCGTTATGTTTCCGTAGATGTTTTTTATTGTAAGCAGAGTTACATTGAAGCATTAATACGTTACACATTATGTTACACGTAAGGAGGGGTTCACCTTTTAATTTCGGAGATAAAAATGTTGTGAAAAAGTTATCGCCGTAACAAAATGCTACTCTCTGTATCTGTTTATGTCTGAAAGATCTGAGTTTGGATTCATGACAGATGTGGGCGAGGCGAGCACAGGAAGCTGTTAGATATTGTCTAGACTGCTTCGTTTTCTGTGTTGAATTACTTTACACTCCTCATATGTATAAGTTTAACTCCTCACAATACAAAATCTAGTATTCAAATCAAGTGCTGAAAAGTTTCATTATACTAATTCAATAATAAAGCAGATTTGTATCATGATATGTGGAATAAATAAAAACACAGGAGAGTTTTTACTGTGGGGCAACAAAAGTAAGGTGCACGTTGCTGTATTTTACTTTGAAAACCGGAAGTTGTGCATCTAATGAAAAGGGATTAGGGTTTTGAAAACTTTATTACCAAGAAAAAGAAAAGACAAAGCAAAATGGCAAAAATAATACATGATCAATTATTTGTTGATTAGATTTTGTATTATTAATCTGAATATTCAAAGTAATTAAAGTTCAAAACAATGTAGTGGAGTAAAAAGTTCCATATTTGCCTTTGAATTGTTGTGGAGTAGAAGTATAAAGTAGCAGGAAATAGAAATACTCAAGTATAAGTACTTAGAAAGAGTAAAAAGTGGTTTTGTTACCACTGAGTTTATCACAGATTATCATCAGAGAGCACTGACAAGTCTATTTTTATTCATCTTAGTCACAACACTTACGCAGTAAAATGTAAGAAGGCTAATCCTTCAAAAAGGTGTCTGTTTAGAATGAATAAAATTCATTATCAGAATTCGGCTCAGGCTTTTTATAACATCTGAAATAAACCAGTTAAAGCTGAAGTCTGCTCTAAGATGTCTAATACTCAGCCAGTGTCTTTGCTGTGGTTATGACTCATGTCTACTTTAGCACTTTCCACCAGACACAATGATTCTTCAGTGTTTTAGTCTGGACCTCGACTTTTTCCAAGAGTTGTTTGCTGCGTGTCTGTGCTTCGCCGCCTCGTGCTAACAGGTGCGAGTCTGAACACCTGCATGTTGGGCTGTGACCAATTACGGGTGAAAGTTCAGACATGGAGGTTTATGTGAAAGATGTCCCTGCGAACCCAACGTTCAAGAAGCTGCGCAACACAAAAGTCTCCTTCAAAACTGTGATTTCATTGTCATTCGTCAAACATGAGACTTTGCATTAAACGTCAACAAAGTGTGTCTTCTTCTCGTGCGCGCCTGCTTCTGTGCATTGAACTCCAGAAATCATCGGGAGCAGATGGTCGCGAGGCGAAAACAAACATCAGAGAGAAGCTGAGCGAAAGGGAGAAAAGAGAGAAGCATAAGGGAGCCGAAAGGCCTGTATTTCCCGTCAAACTGTGGAGATGAACCGCAGATGTTTGTCGACAGAAGATGAGCCGTCTGTAACAGCTGGTCGGGGATCAGATTTGTGTCAGTGCGTGGACGACCTCCTGCAACGCTGCTAGAAACCACACGCGCTGAGACAAAACTTACACTTCAGAGGGGGAAAAATGATTTGAAAAAGCAACAAATCGGAACCCAAAACATTTGACGACGCCCCCTTGAACAAACAGATCATTTTTGCTGTTGTATCAAGTTCTGAAAATCACATCAAATGTCACAAGAAAGAAAAGTTATAATTATAATTTGTGCTAGGAATTGATTGTTAAATTGCTCATCGCCACCACCCACTAAGTAAGAGGCTGTCTCGCTCCTAGCATTCGCCAGCGGTCTCAGTAAGGAATGACAACAATACTCAGAGGCTTCATAACAGCTCACTGCAGTGCCAGCAGAGGAACTTTACCCCAGTGTTATGACAAGTGTGTGGTAAAGAACCATCAAAGAAAGATTTAAATGTCAGCGTTTCAAAAATGCCAGCCATTTTTGGTTGTTGGACGGGAATTCGGAGGTTGTGTGTGTGCATGTGCATTTTTCCCCCATGTCTCCACAGGCATTCATAAATACAGACTTCAGCAGTGTGACACTGCTCTATCATAATGTGTGTAGGAAAAGCATTCCAGCCGCACTTTTTCTTTTTGTTTAGCGCAAAAGAGGGGGAAAAAGAGCACAAAGAAGGACGTATGATACCGGTAGGCATGTCGGTTTGTATCTATAATCGAGCCAAGTCAAGTCTAGCGGTGCATGAAGGTCCTTTACATAAGTATTAAAAACACTCCATTACAAGAAAAAGTCCTGGCCTCAAGATGGTAGAGAAGAGTTTCAAGTTCTGCTGCACAAATTTGGATGATTTTCTGTAGTGGAAAGTATATTATTTGTCTCTGAAATGTAGTAGAGTCGAAGTATACAGTAACATTAAATGGATATACTTAAGTAAAGTACTTCAAAAGTGTACTTTCCACCACTGATCAAGTTTAGAAAAGTTGAGTAAAATAATCTTTACAGGATTTTTGCTGAAGAAACAGGATGTACTATAGGTTTTTAATTAAAAAATAATTGTGTATATTATTGGACTTGTTTTGGCATTTTGGACGTTGCCATCTTGTTTTTTTTTTGGAACCAGAAGTAATACAAGAGGGTGAAGCTACATCCAAACGCTGATCAAGACATTTTCATGCAACTTAAATGTAAAACACCCAGACCAAACAACACTGTGGTAGAAACCTGTCAATCACAAGGAAGCCCCGCCCTAAAACACACGCTGCTTTAACGTCTATGTTACTCTAAATGGGACCATAATGTACTAAATGAACACTGTGCTGAGTTGAAGAAGACTTGAAACTGGAGATTGAGACCATAAACTCATCAGGACAATGTTTACTGAGGTAATAAATCAAGTGAGAAAAAGGGTCTTTTCTCATAGACTTCTATACAATCTGACTTCTTTTGGCAATCACCTCTGCTGGATATTAGAAAGAATGCAGGTTTAAGGCCCCTCTGCCTTGGCTTCACTCTTCAGACCCGGAGGTTGCCCCCTGGTCCTAATATTGACTAGAAGTGTTTCAGTGGGTGTTGATGGGTGCATGAGCTGCAATGGATCACTGACATGTGAAGAGCAGCCCAGTCACGTTCAGTCAGTCGGCCAAATGTCTTCATGGTGGAAACTTTGTGCTTATTTCACAAATGACAGAAATAAATAGCATGCAAGGCTACATTTGAAGCCACATTTTGCATTTGTTTTTCTTTTTCTGCCCTGATCTTTTCTTGGTTAGGGCTTTATTTGAAGACAGATGTGAACAGCCACAGTTTTTCATTATAGTGTTGAGTCAGGCCACATTTTGTCTTCTTTGGAGTTTCACCAACTTCTGACTGAACCGAGTCACAGATATGGGGAAAAAGGCAAGCGGGGTCATCTTTTTTTATCTAAAAAGTGTGTTTCGAAGGCCGGTTCTCCACTTATGATTTTATTTACCTGTTGTGTGATTTAATTTTTCAATTTTCTGTCAAGTTTTCTCATCTTTTCTTATCCACACCAACAACAAGCAATGATTCTGAGTGCAGAATAATAAACCAGCAGGTAAAAAGTACATTTTTACTCAATAAAGTAATGAATTAAACCTTCACAATATTCACACAAAGCAGCACATACTGTATATGTAAATGTATATGTAAGTGTAGGACAATTTGGATTATAAGTCTTGATTATTTATTTATTTTTTTTAAAAGGCCCAATTTACAAATTTTGCATTTGGTGAAAACATTTTAATGTAAAATAGGGTTTATTGTTCTCAAAAAGTGCAGAGAACAAATACCCACTATTGTCCTTTTACCGAAACACACACCCACACAAACACACAAATTCTGTTTCTTATTTCCTCTGGAATCAAATCGACTGTTATCTATGCAAACTCCTCTAGCTGCTCAATGAGAAAAGCTGGCTGATTGTTTTTCCATTAAGTAATATTACTGCTACACATATAGCCACAGGTCGATGCGGCGCTCATTATGGCTGCGGGCTGATAATAATTAACCACTAATGTGTGTAGAAACAGGCCCCTGATGGTAAAGCGAGGCGCTCCCCGAGGAGTCCCACACAGCAGCTCGCTTCCACTGCTTATTTGGCTCACTCGCTTCACAAAGAAACTAAAATAGGCCCCATAGACCCCAAACCAGATTAAGCAGATGAATTAAGCAGGGGAGTAATTGCGGGTGAATGCATTTGTGGTACACTGAGATTTGTTGTGAGCTTTGTCTTGTATAAGATGGTTGATTAGTATAAAAAAATGTGAATTTCTAATCATTTTTGCTTGCTGGAAGTGCCGTCAAGAAGACAAAAATGACTGCTCACTTTTATTCTTCATTTTATGTCTTTATTAATGGTTAATGAATCATTTAACAGTGTTTTATAGATTAGTTGCATTAATAAGGACACATTTTTAGTTGGCAGGTTGTGAAAAAGCTCATTGATAGGCAAGTCATTAATGAGTCATTAATAAATGTGTGTTTTTTTCTTATATATTTAGTTTTGATTTTGTTTCTTGGTTGATTATTTATTAATTCAACTTTAACCACCATGAAGTATAAAAATGTGAATAAATTGCCTGGAAGTCTGGCAGTTTTATATAAATATGTAATTAATAAAGGGTAACTAACATCAAGTATGCATTTATATTTGCAAATAAATTGAAAAAGGGTTAAGATTTTCAAGCCATCAAATCCGCAATTCTAAACGTTATTATGTTATTAATGAAGTTTAAAACATTTAAAACTCCAACTTTCTAATAAAGTTATTAAGTCATATTAGTAAGACATCAATAATGTTCTTTAATAATAATCTGTTGTAAATGTTAATTACATTTCACTGGAATCGTATCTCAAATAAAATGTATTGACTGATTAATTGATAAATTGTAAATAAATTAATTTAGGTAACTATTATTTACAACCTATTAAACCTTGATGAAGGGGCCTTATTATAAAGTAGTTTCAAAATCACATGCAGTATAGCGTAAAAGCCACAATCTATGAAATATCAGGGAAAAAAGAAGGATTCATTAATTAATTAACAAATACATCCACGATATTAACTGCTGCACATTTGCAAACCAAACTATGATGATATGAAATCTTAGCTGCAGTGTAGGAGGAAGGATGGTTTAAAGAAGACAACAGTGAGTTTGTCTATAATTTATGTGGACTAGAGAAAAACCAGAAATGAAATGAGAGGCAGTTGGTTAAAAAACACCAAAAAGTTGATTCCCTGTAGGGGAAGTCTGGGAAGCCAGATGTTCATGAGCCTCACACTCAGTGGAGTGCACGTCTGAGTACCAGTGTGCCTTAATCTGTGTGTGTTTGTGTGTGTGTGTATGTGTGTGTGAGTGTGTGTGTGTGTGTGAGTGTGTGTGTGTGTGTGTGTGTGAGAGAGAGAGAGAGAGAGAAAGAGAGGCGTTCCCTGATGTCCTGGCCAGATGTTGCTGATCCCTGCCACTCCACAGAGGGAAGTTTTTACCCAGCTTTACAGAATTAAGAGAGTCCAGTGGGACAAGAAAGTCAATCCCACTGGACAAATTTGGTTAGCAGTTAAAAGAAGAAAAAAATAAAATAAATCAAAAAAATGTTTCCAATCGGTGGTATTTGATTTGACTAAATACAAAGTAACTTCAAAAACAGCAAAACCTGCTAAAAGCTAGTCGCTGAATTAATAAAAAGAAGTCAAACTTCTATTGTTGGCTTGGGAAGTAGCAGCCTGTACAAAAGCACTGCTCAGGGTATTAATCATTTATTGCAATATTTCCAAGTCAATGAAACTGAAATAATAAGAAAAGGAATAAAAACACATGTGGTGATATGATACATTACTGTCAGTAAACTCAAATTCTGTGTCCGAGTATTGAATAAGTGTTATTGCTAATGTTAATGTGATAGTAGTGTTTGAAACAGTCCTTTAACTTCTATTAAAGGGGCAGTGCACCCTTTTTACACATGATGTGTTTACTGGTAATTGAGATTACTCAGCCCGATGTCATCAAAGTACAAAGTCATAACAGCGTATGTTACAAACAGGGGACATAGAAAGTTAGGGGCATGTACGAGGCAGGGAGGGTCTATGAGGTGCATTATGGGAAATGTAGGCTCCAGTGTTTTTGGAGCTTGATCCATTCTTGGGAAATACTAGGAACTCTACTCCTTCAAATTATTATTTTTTAAGATAATTTCCTTTATTAGTACAGCTGACATAGGCAGAGAAGGGTGAGAGCAGAAATGACTTGCAGCAAAGGGCTGCAGGTCGGATCTGAACCCGGGCCTCTGCGGTATGGACTCTTAGTACATTAGGACAGCAGCTGGTTCTCTTAGTTCAGCATAAAGAGTAGAAACAAGGAACCGTGCTGGACAGAGCCAGGCTAGCTGTTTCCCTCTGTTTCCAGTCTTTATGCTAAGCTAACCTCCTGGATTTAGCTTCATATTTGCCTTCAGATATGGTAACGATCTGCTCATTAGAAACCTCATTAATTCTGTAAAAACTAAAATATAAAAAAGGGTCACTATCACTGAGCAGCGTTTATTATTCTGATTAGGATAACTTAAAACAAAGGGCTGTCAAAATGTAGCTAATTGAAAATATATTGAAATTGAACGATGATGATTGAAATGCTGATTGGACGTAATCGGCTCCTCACACGCAAGAATCGATTCTTTAACTGCAATTGACTATCTGACAAATAAAGCAAATCAGACATTTAAATTGCATTCAAAAAGAATTAAAAGACTGTATCCAGGTTGGACTGGTACTATGTCCAGATGAGATCATTAAAAGGTTTTGATCTTGTCCACTTGGTATGACATACTGGTCTGCCTGTCTGTGGAAAATGTGTGTGTGTGTGTGTTGTCCCTAATTGCCTGTATCTACAGTGTACATGTTCTGCACAAATATGTGCATCCGAGTATTTCTGAATGTAAGTGTTTCTGCTCCTATATGTCCATGCTTGCATCTGTCTTTACCCTCACGTGTGTGTGTGTGTGTGTGTGTGTGTGTGTGTGTGTGTGTGTGTTCAGTGCGGGCGTGGAGATCCATCTGTGTCAGGTTAACCCGCTGGGAGCCTCTCCCAGCAGGTAGTCCTGGAGGGCCTAAATCATCTGGACGGCCAGAAGCGTGAAATCCTTCCAGGCCTGGACAGATGTCTCTCTGTTCAGCCCGACTCAGCCTTCAGCGACCTCACAGACCTCTAAAGACCCTCGGAGCAGACTCTCGCTCCCAAAAACGCAGACCAGACTGTGTTGATTCACACTCAAAAAGAAAGCCACCTCCAAACTAGACTAAAGAATATTTTTTACAAAAAATCTAAGACAATTCCCCCCCCCAAAAAAAGAGCACAATTTGAAAATATTTCAAATCCTAAAAATGAACCCAGTAGTGATTAAAAACAAATTATCCACACGTTTAGCGACATGTTTGTTTATACACAAGATATTTAACTTGTTTTCGGCTCAGCTGTCTGTCTGTCTGTCTGTCTGTCTGCAGGATTACAGAAAAACTTCTTGCCTGATTTTCTTCAAATTTGTTTGAAGGGAGTACTATGGGCCAAGGAGCAGTGAATGCACTATTGGCCTTAGCGGAGGTTTGTACCATTGTCATTTTAAAATATTGCATTCATTTCCAAGTACAATTACAAATAAATAAATAAACAAACTTGCTACCAGGAGTGCCACATGCTATACGAACTACCAACATGCCACGGCCAGGTCAGCCAGAGGCTAAAGACGCCTGTATCTGTGCGTGTGACACAGCAGAAAGGCAGTGAGAGAGTGAGAGACAGAGCTCTGCCCTCTCTGACCTGAAGACCATCTGCACAAACCTTGATCTTTCACACGTCAGGGGATGAGCAGTCCATAGTGACGGACTTTGGCTCAATATCACGTTACATGTTTGTATGTATGGCCTGAAATGGGACATGAAGCACCTCTTACATTACACCCAAGTGCATGTGTGGTGTCGCACTCTGCAGATGAGGTGAACGAGGGTAAAGGGTAATGCAGACGCACAAACGTAAAGTTAAGGCTGACTTTATTTGTGCAGTAACCTGTAGCACGTTGATTATGGAGGTTATGTTTTCAGTTCCGTTGTTGGTTGTTTGCTTGTTTGTTTTTCAGCAGGATTACGGAGAAACTGCTTGCACGGTTTTCATGAAACTTGGTGGAAGAGTGTAGCATGAGCCAAGGAAGAGCCCATAAAATGTTGGAGTGGATCTGAATTACGGGGCAAATACACGCATTCTTTTTAACTTATGGAAACAGCCTTGGCGGAGGTCTGCGCTCTCAGAGGGCCCTTCTAGATTTGTTCTGTGAAAGTCCTGTAACTTGGTGCAGTTTTAGGGAAAATGTAAGTTATTACATTTGAATTAAAAAATAAATTAAAAGAAAAAAAAGTTGAAAAATGTTTGGGTACACTGTCAGTTATAGTTCTTAGAAGAGAAAAAAAACAGAATGGGCACGTCAAAAAATCAGTGCATCTCTACTATAATCCATATTTTTATATTATTATAGATAATAGCTACATGTAATGTGAACTGGACGATTTTGCCATATAATAGAACAGAATATAGACATATATATATTTTGTACTATTATATGGCAAAATGCATTGACCTTATAATAAAGAAAAAGTATTTTCAAATTCCATGACTTGATTAAAACAGTGGATGTGTTTCCAGAAGCAACGTTAAAACATAAAAAATATCTCAGTTAGCTTCCTGTCCGTTGGAGGCCTCCTGTACCAGCTGATTGAGCTGGTGTTATGTTTTTGGCCTAGGTGGCTGAGCCTGAGCCTAATGGCTTCCAGATGGGCCTGTGTGTCTGCATTAAGTCCTCAAGTGGAAAAGTGGCTGCAAAGTCAAACCACCTGGTGAGGCCGAGCTGCCGGGGAGGTGTGAGGTGGTGGCGGACGAGGCAAACCCTGGAAAACCTCGCCCGAGATTACAGAGGAGCCAAAACGCAACCTTGTCAATTTTATTCCTTTTTTTTTTAAGCCACTGCCATTTCAGAATTTGATGTTTATTTCTCTTTGCAAGAACATGGTAAGCCTCAAAAGAGACAAGCAGTTTATTGACATCCGTGCAGCTAAGCTGGCTGCAGGTGCTTTTTTTTGGCACCACCTTTCAGCCAGTTCACACAAACAATTTGGGTTTACAAGCTATTTAATCTGCTACATTTTCAATGCTCCATCATTTGACCTTGGCCAACACAAAGCCTGACAAAAAGCAACAGGATTCCCTCAATCCTCTCATTTAGTGCGTGTGATCGCTGCAGCTAACAACAGCTGTAATGCGATTGGCCTGATACTGCAGCGAATAATTCTTTTACATGCAGCATGACAGGAGGGATGGCAACCAACTCTAGGATTTCACGTTTGTCAAATACATTTTGGCACAAGCATGTAGTGGTTGTCACGTTAACATTCTCCGTTCTTCAAGCCTGCATTTGAACAGGACGGTCAACTTAGAGGACGTTTATTTTCAGAGCCTTGAGGAAATACCTGCATTGCAGTCACACTCAGGACTTCTTCTGGGTCTATGTCTTGCTCAAAGGCTTTGTGTCGGTACTTATTCTTTTCACGGGAGGGACTGGCGTGTCTCGTTCAATACCACCGCTCTGAATTCCCAAGCACAGATTCAAACTGGCAACCCTCCAGTCCATTATGTTACTGCTGCCAAACAACCATTTGAAAATTTGCATATTTTTCATGAGCTGAGTTCATGGATCTTTTTTTATTTTTTTTTAATGAGTTCCATATGATGTTATCAAATGCTCGGTAAAGAAAGACTATTTCTTAATCTGTTTGGAGAAGCATAGTTACCAAACCTTAATGCACTTGTACGTTCCAACTGAAGAGGCAAAAGTTCAACATTTTGGAAAATACTCGCTTTCCTGTGAGCTAAATATGAAGCTAGAGCCAGTTAGCTTAGTTTAGCTGGAATACAAACATGTTATATCTCTATATCTATTTCATTGGTACTTGGGCTGCAACTTTCTGCCACTTTTGCATCAAAATGCTGTGGATTGACTGATAGTTGCAGCTCTAGCTGGTACAATAACTGAAATGTAAAAACAACAATAGGTATATGTTTTCTCTTTGGACAGACCTCGCTAGCTGTTTTCCCTGTTTACAGTCTTTATGCTAGTTAAGCTCAGCGTTTCCTGGTTCTAGCTTCACATTTAGCGTACAAACATTAAATGGTGTCAATCTTCTTTTCTAACTCTCGGCAAAAAAGCGAAACCAACATATTTTCTATTATTTCTTTAAAGTTTGAAAACAACTACAGTGGAATTCCCTGCACACTCACTCACACTCACACTCACACACACACACACACACTCTCTTTGATGTTATCAGTGTGGCCCTCAGTGCTGCGAGTGACCGTGCCACACTGCATCCATCACAGCTCGTCTCCGCCAGCCCACAGCTCAGGCCCGGCCAGGAAAATGGTGCGCATCGCAGCTGATGAGCTGGTGATAGATATTTATGAGGATCCTCGTAACCAGCCCAACAGATCCCAGGCAGATGACTTTTTCCAGGATAGCACTTAACATGTTACCTCCAGCTGTCATTCAGGGAGGATGTTTTACCATGTGGAGCAATCTGAAGCAAGACACAGCTCATCAGTAACGAGACAGTGTTGTTTCTGAGGAACTTTGAGCTCAAATATAGTTTTTAAAAAGCTGAAATGAAACACTTCACTGTGGCATTTTTACAACACAAATGTTGATATTGTTTTTCTGACCAAATGCAAAGCAGCAGTGGAACAAATTTTCATTGTTTTAATGCTCCCTCCATGACATCCATTGTCTATAATGAAGTTAGTGGGTACAGAGGAAACCCCACCGGGTATCCCATCATCGTGAGTTATGTCTAAGACATTGACTTCTAATATTTAGAAATGACTTAGATCTTAAATGAGCCATAAAACCAAACAATAGGAGCCCAGAAGAAGAGTTCAAACACGGATTCTACCATAAAAGCACACATCTTTGTTTTTCGTGAATTGAATAAAAATAAAAAGTATCCAATAAAATAAACCATTAGTAGCGCTCCAGCCATTTTTTTCGTCATCGTTTTCCAGGGCTCAAGCAAGTCACTATGTAGAGGAGGGAATCAGCTCAGCAAGCTCCAGGAGCAAAAAAAAACCCAGACATGTCGGAGTAAGTTACTTTGAAGGGAGGAAAGAGTGACAGTGAGAAAGAGCCAGTGTGATTTGGTCTTCTGTCATCTGCCTTCTGGATCCCTGTACACAAAACATGTTGCGATAGAAAGAGATGGAGAGAGGGAGAGAAAGAGAGAATCCCTCTAATCCATCTGGCATCCTTATGCTGCTGTTTAGGCCCCATGGTGACTTCAGAGATAGAAGATGAGCATGAAAGGGAATTACAACGAAGCCCTTTCACTGATTCCCAAAAATCTGCTCCAAATTACTTTAAGAGAAAATATCAACTGAAACAGGCTGCCTCTCTCTTCTCCCTCTCTCCAAGTTCACGACTTCCTCCACAAACAAGGCCAAAAGTGGGACGGGACGAGGACCAGCAGCCTTATGATTCCCCCTCTGATGGATCGAACATGGCACTTATGCTAATTTGCCTCGTTTTTGGCCAGCACCAGGCGCATTCTTACCCAGACGAGACTCCATTTGGAATGTGCAGTTGTGGCAGTAAAGCAAAGCGCTGGACGATGCTGCTGCTGCTGCTTAGGCCCAAACTGTTTCTACTTACTATCTTAACTGGATGGCAAACAGACTTTGTGGCCACGGAGGAAAGCAGCATATAGCCATAGGCAAGGGGTGTAAGAACTGCAAGAACCAGCAGGATTTAAGCAGGGTCGCTTAAGGTGACAAACACTGAGAACAATGGCACCCGACTCTGCAGTTTCCTTCTCTACAGGGCTTTTTTTTTTTTTTTTAGCATCTTTCAGCTTATTGTTTTGGTTTTATGGCCCGCAGCTTTACTGGTTTGGTTCAATCTTAACAGCTGTTTCAGCAAAAAAGCTCTGATAAACAACAGACAGACAACGTTAGTGAATGGCTGCTGGTGAACAGACTGAAGCGTTTAGCAGCTAAAGAGCCAGATACCCCCCTCAGCAGAAAGAGGAAAATATATCAGCGTGGTGTTTACAAATTGTTGCATTGCCCCCAGTAGTCCAAAAAAATATGCATATACACACGTATATATACAGTATATACAAACACACATATACCCTGACAGTCTACTGTTTTACATCTGCTCTAATATTATTCCAAACGGCTTAAATAAGTCTTAAAACCAACCTGAATGAGTGTTCGCTTGGCAACATATGCCATTGGTCTGTTGCTGTATTGCTGTACAGTTTGAATATCAGTAACTAGGCAGTTAAAAGCCTTTTTTGACAGAACTACTTTCTGCTGTGACACTCGCTGCTCTACAGTGAAGCAGCTGTTGTATAAAACACCCGAGTGGACACTCCAGCTCTGAAACACTTGATAGAAACGTGGCCTGCTGTGGTCTTTCTATTATCTAAACACACATCTGCTCTGATTGATATGCTTGAAGTGGGCCAATTTCACCTCCCTGTGCGATGTGATAGCCATTTATTTGTTCAGCTTTAATTGTTGAAGCTCCTGTCAGCGAGGCGAGGGAGCACAGCTGTAGAAAGGTGACAAGTTGGCGCAGGATCAGGACAATTTGATCCGCTCTACGCCCGCTTTCGAATTAGCATGAACCAAATCGAAAAAACTCCTCCACCAATATGTGTCGCTGTCAGATGCCGTGTGATAAAGGCAGCCGGCACCTCTCAGCCATTACGTCGATTCAAGAGTGATGTATGTTTTGAACATGAATTTGATCTCTTTAGACTGCAAATGACGTGAGGGTGCAATCCTATCTCTCTCACTCACACACACATACTGAATCACATGTATGGGGAAGGCTTGTCCACATGTCTTATATTCATGCAGAGATTGACAGATACAATTGCATGCACATGCAATCGTGTTCCTTCGGCATAACGTGAAGGCACTCGTGGGTCAAGGATTTCTTTCAATCAAAAACGAAGAGTTCTGACAAGGGGAACGTCTTTATCCTCCGTCATGAAAACAATCTGCAAATTATTTGAATTAAAAGTGAAGGAACTGCATGAACATCTGGGGGACGACTGCCGGCGAGTTTTCTTTTTACGTGCGCAACTTCTTCTCTCACTACCGGCATGAGAAAGTAGTAGTAGAGAGCTGAACTTGTGTCAGCGCGGCTCAGTAAAATAAGATATCATGTCTTGCTGTTGGTTTGATGTCAGGCTCTCGGAGTCGTACCCAAACGCCTCATCCCATTGAGGCTGCAACGGAGGCCGCCAGAGTGAGGGGGTTCAGCCAGAGTTCACGTCTAACCAGCTCTCATTTCCCCCTCTTCATCAGCTCTGTCTCTATTTACCTCTTATTTTTCTCTCCGATTTCCCTCTCTCACTTCTCATCAAGTTGTGTAAGTGCTCTCAGCGCTGAGCGACGTCTCCTTTAGTGCATGAATGTTACTCAGCAGCGCCGAGCCAAACCCGCGGGACGGCCTCGCCCAGTCCCAGCATCACTCACATCTTCGGCTGAGACACTTTGTTTGTGTCTTCATCAAATCGCTGTCAATGGACTCTGATTTGTGATCAGGAACATGTGTTTCAGTCCACATTTTGATGGTCAAGAGTAATCAAGAGATATGTTAGGACAAACTATACGAAGAGTTTCCAGTTCCAGAGCTTCATAGAAAGGGAAAGTGAACTCCCTGCATGTCCTGTGGCTGGTTTAGCTGCTGGCATTTGCAACCAGTTAAGAATCAGCTTCTGACCAACTGTCACAGATTTATTCATTGGTTCAAGGTGTAACTCACAGCAAGCTCACGACTCCATGGTCACTTTGCATATCCTGCTTGCATCCCCCAGAGCATTATGGGAAGTTGCATAAAAGTGACAAAGCACAATAATCGGGGTGGTGCTAAAAAAATCGATGCATTCACAGCTTCCTAAAAACGACTTTTTCTACAAAAGCAGACGTTGCTACTAACGCACAGTAACCCTCCACACCAAGTCAAAGTTGTGTCAAGCATTACTGTGTGATTTGTTGACAAAATACCAGTTTAACATAAATAAAAAGGCAGCTCTCCTAAACCTACCAATTTAATTTGTGTAACAGGCATTGAGAAAAACTTTTAAGCAAAAAAAAAACTATTGATTAAATGTTACCTTTTGTCTTAACTTTGCCTTTGTGTGTTCACATTATTGCAATCAGTTGATATAGCTTCTTCAAATATAAAAACTCCATAATCTTACACACACTTTACTCAAACACTTTGTCACTCTGCCTGTGTTAGTGCCCAGCAGACTGCAGCAGACCCTTACATTATCACCCGTATATACTGAATCCAGAAGCGATTTTGAATTGAATCGTGCGATACTAAAATATTCACACCCCTATCCATTAATATTAGTTCTTTTAGTTTAAGAATATTGTAGGAATGAACCATGTTGAATGTCCAATCAACATGGTTCTTATGTTCCTGTAAAACTGACATCCAAACGTCCTGACCACATTCTTCTGACATTATTATTCCCGGCAGCCATATTGCAGTTACTGCAGTGTGTGTTTCTCTGCCATGACTCTACTATGTCCCTCCCTGATGTCTACATTGTCCTCACTGCTCTCAACCCTCCGCAGCATCCACACTGTAACCGGACGCCTGCCAAGCTCACATGCCGTCACACACCAGCTACTCTTAGAACTCTCTGAACAAAATAGTTTTTCTCACTTGAGCTTTGCGTTCAACCACAGTCTGCCGACAGACGCTCATACGTCCGTCAATATGTCCCCCAAGGCCGCGAGAACAGCACGTTCGGACAGCGAGTCGCTTACAAAGAAGTTCTTCTGATTGTCGACCAAAGCCACAAACAGCCCAAATAGATCCGGACCTTTTGGATGTCCTCCATAACTCAAAAACTAGATATTATCGCGTCTTAAAAAACTGCTTTCACTCTTCATTCACTGGAAACAAAACCATGATTTATTCCACAAACATGAAACATGCATAATGTACCCTACCAATGCTATTTAAATGAAAAAGTCCTTTTCATTTCCGTCTCGTGCCATATACCGCTCAGATACATCTGCCATGTTATGTGTCAGATCAGATAAGCAGAAAGCCTGCTCTGACATCTGCATGTGGGATAAGTCGACGCACCGCTTCTCATGCTTTGGTACAGAACAGTTTTCATGTATTGGGATTCCTGATGCGGGTTAGCTTAAGATGCAGTATTTATTTTTGCTCAGATGCATGCATTCATAAAGGAAGATTTGTGCACTTCTTTTTTGTCGTGCTGGAAAAAAAAAAGGTCATTTTTTTTGTCCGTATAAAGATAGATAATGATATTAATAAAGTTCATGATAAGACAAGCACAATTCAATCCAGGTTTCCTTAATTGAAACTCTCTCCCCCAGCTCCCTGATTAATTTATACTCTGAACGTGATCTAAATTGACCCATCCAGCCGCGAGGTATACAAGTAGCCTTGCTGCAGCAGCAGACTGATGTCATTAGAGTCCCGCTGTGATCGTTGTGGCCCCAATATTTCATACGCTGGTTTGAGTGACTATTAGGTGACTCCTGCTGCAGAGAATATGAAATTATCTCTCATCAGTAGTGAACCAGCAGGCTGCCCAGGCCCCCTCCAGCTTTCTACAGACACCTTGAAGAATTCAGCATAAATTGATGCGACGTTGACGTTGCGGTGATGCTCCTCCAGCTCCTCCATTCAGCCCCTCATCTGCTCTCTTCCTCGCTTCCTGTCTGCATGTGTTTCTCTTTTTGTCTCAAATAAAACCATTCTCTTCTCCAAGCATCAGATATTATTCAAATGTCAGCATTTCTGGGGGGAAGAAATATGCAAATGAGGGTGAATGTTTTATATTTCCTCGCTCTGGGTTTCCCCTTTTGAAGGACATATATGAAGCATATATAAAGTGCTGCTGGGCACAAAGTCACATGACTTGACACCCACAGCAGCAAACAGTGGAGTGATCGCACAGACAGCCAACTACACGTGTACACTTCGATACTGAAGCTCTATACTCTACAAACTCTATAAAAGTGTGTGTCGCCTGCAAAGTAAAGCCTTTTTTTGTTTTGTACTGTAAAGCAATTTGGCAGATTTAATAATATGCAACACAATTTGTATGCAATATTTGGCAGCCGGTGTGCAAGAGGGAGCGGAAAGAACAACGAGATGGAAAGTGATAATGCGAAGGAAGAAGTTAGAACTTATTGCTATGCTATTTAAACCTTAATTAATAAGCATCATTTGTGCAGCATGTTTTATAATATCTAACACAGGATGACAAGAGGTTGCTCAAACAGCATTGTGCTGGAAACACAACTGATTATTATTGCTGTTGTAAGACGTTTTTTTTATGCATTTCGAGGAGGGAACTTGATCTGACACGAGAAGAATCACCAACTTCAGATTGGGCCATTCACTGAATTTTAAAGTTTCTAAAACTGATTTCTTTTCTTTTTGCAAAGTAAAGGCAAAGAAGACATTTGATGAATTTGTGTCTCTTATCCACTCGCTCTGAACGAGTAAAACCCAAACATTAGCCTCGACTTTATAAAAGAACTTAACTGGGTATCATTGTTTAAGCACACGTGAATGAATTTCTGAGCCTAACCTTTGGTATTTAAACATTAACAGCTCTTTGTCAGAGCAGCTTCTGCCCTGTGACTGTTCACCTTTACAGAACATATGTCTTTTTTATTTTTGCTCATCATACAGAACCTAGCTCATCTCTTCAGCCTGTAACTTATGCGACTCTGTCATTTCCACAGCTCATATTATATATCTCATAGGCTGACTGTGCAGCTCGCGATGCACCAGATCTGGCTTCTATAAAGACATAGGATAAGATTACAGCTAAATCAGTCTTGTGGCTTTTCTCTGGGAAAACTTATGAAGTCCTAAAACTCCCCCAGTTATGAGTGGGCTCAGCTCGGCTGCAACAGAAGATTCCCGAAAGGAGTACGGAGTGAAATATAATACAAGCGTCACTGATCATCCAAATAATAAGGCACTGACAGCGTGGAATGATAGCATGATAACTCATAGAAGCTTCTTAAATCCAGCACAGGTACATGACCCTCGCTTTGTAAAGAAGTCATTTTCCATGATATATACTTCACTAATTCATCTGGCACATGCTTTGTTTTCCTCCTCTCCTTTTCCCTTCTACTCTGCTTCCTTTTGATGAAAAGTGGAATTATTTGCACTGTTGCCCACATGGTTTCAGATCTATTACTATCTATACTGTTCATTCAATACAAGTGTCGGAGAAAAAGGATTGAAGCCCTGCTACATCTCATGAGATGAAGAAGCAGCAGTGCCACCGTTGGTTTACATGAAACCAATTTTTGTGTGTAGCAGGGTTCCAATTGGCTGTTCGTGCAATCAATCACGGAGCGACAGCCGATTTCCATTAGTCTACCAAGACTCGCTCCACAGTTGTGGGTAAAAGAAAAAAATAGCATGTTTGCAAAGAACATATAACACGAATGAAGTGAGGTGCAAATGTCTGTATATATTTAGTCTATCAGCCAAGGTCCTCTAGTGATTTCACATCAAAGCAGAGAACAGGGAGCCAAAAGTAACAGTTTCACTTCTCCTTCATCAGCATGTGCAGCATGTGTTTATTGGTTTTGGGAGTCAAGTGAGGGTCAGCAACGATCCACCGTGAGAGAGTCACACTGAAGAAGAAGGAGATTTTATTCAGTCAACATGAAAGTGCCAACACACGACTATCAAATCCTCCACTGAACCCTTTTTCTTTCAAACACAGTCTCCTGTTTAGACACGTTCAGCAGCAGGACACTAAGTGTGGACACCAGTTATCAGTCTTGGACCTGGATGAGGTGTTTACATGCCACATTATTCCAATACACCGGGTAGTATTACCAGATTTCTCAAAACCGGGATGAGGCCACATGAATGCATCACAATGTTGACGACATTAATTCGGATCCGCTCCACATTTTTATGGGTTTTTTTCCGACACCCTTCCACCAAGTTTCATGAGAATGGAGGATCAACTTTGTTCTCATCTTTAATGCCTTTAGGTCACCCCAACTGTGACTTTTTTTACGGGCAAACGTGTGCGTGTGTCTAACTTTTCCAAGCAGACAACAAAGGGTTATATGTCAGAGTCCTTCAAGTTGCTGATGGGTTGAACCTGTGGCCACTAAACCGCTCTGCTGCTCCAGCTCCAGACCACAAAGTACATGCTTTTTTTCAGCATCTCGGCGGAAAACAAAGTGCTTCTAAATGCATGTAGCATTCACACAAATGACAGATACAATAGTTGGGGCTGAAGGTCTCTTACATTTGGAAGTGTATACAATATCCTATTCGTTTTTTTCTTCTCTGTTTGAGTTTTAATGAAAAATCTTACGTGAAGAGAAGGATTTCAGAGGATGTAGACATTTAGCTGTAGCTGCTTAAATATAGAAAATGAGTTTTTATCATGCATTTATTTGGGCCAATGCAAGTGTTCGTCCCATGATTACTACTCCTTTACTCAACGTTCAGTATAGTTGCTTCACAGTGACCTGAAGGTTTGTGAGGAGCTCTGGGAAAGTCTGGGTTCTTACTGTAGTGCTGCTCCCACACTAACTTTACACTCTATATCATGTCATTCTACTCTCAAGCGAAGACAAAAACATCAGGGACCCTATTCGGCATTACATTTCCATGGTGTGTAGGACATATCAAGAGTATCTTGTCCTCCTCTTCCCCAGCACCTTCATTAGATCGGTACCTGATATAACTCACTCACCAGCCAACATCCGCTGACTCTGCGAACCAATGAACACTCAATACAGTAAAAGACAGTAAGCTGGAGTACAGCTGGTAACAATCAGCACGGAGCAGGACTTAATGAAGCTTTGACATGAGAGACAGACAATCCTACCTGGCCCAGACAGCGAAGCAACATTATCTATTCTGGATTTATGATGAACAAGACCTACTTTGTTACTGTCTGCGTGTTCAAAAGGTCAGTCATTATTACCATCAATACATCATTGTCAAATTACCTGCAACATCTGGGTATGGTGACAAACAATTGAGATCATGGTTGACATGATCTATGACAGATATTTTGTTAGTGTTAGAGATTTGTCCGCATTAAGACGACATTTCCCATAAATCCCATTCATTTCTGTGGGACGGGATGTTGCAACTGGTCTATTGTACGTCTTTTCTACAGCCAGAAACACCAGAAGCATCCTTTTTCTAAAGCGATCCAGCAGGTTTCCTTAAAAAAAGCGAAAAGGAAAACCCACCACACAACATAAGATGCATCAATAAGCTTCCAATCCCCTCGGAGGAGGATTCAATGGCAGGGATTTCACTCTTCAATATACATTTTGTAAAAATAGAGCATGAGGAGCTTTTGCTGTTTCTCTTTAGGTTCCCTAGGAGACAAGCGTTTCCTGTATTTTTTGGAGGATCTCAAAGCAGCCAAAGTCCAATCTGATGAGCCAAGGCCTAAAAAAAAATCGCACATGTAACCATGGTGATTTATTTGCTGCTGTTAGGCTGTCACAATGCTCGACATAAATTGTAGTTTTAAGGCTTCAAGCTGATATTTTGAATGACTTTTTTAAAAAAATGTTTTAACCCTTTTAAGGTTTTTCAAGTTTGTCAGATGAAGAATATCTTTAGAAGAGGAAACCTGTCAGAGTCCGATTCATGGCTGGTTAAGTACATTGGCTGTTGTATCAGACCACGGGGCTGATGAAGAAAGAGCTGCGCTACAAGGTAATGCTTATAAATGTATATGTAATAAATGTCTTTATTACAGCCCTCACATATGCTCTGAACCTCAAACAAATTCCAATGAAGTTTCTACAATCAAAAAAAAAGAAAGGTCAAAGGCACTTGTCTGGCAAAAAGTTGAAAAGCCTTTAATCTAATGTCTATGGAAATTATAAAAATATAGACACTGCTTGTACATGTTAAAATGGAGCCGGGTTAACCGACCAACTCCACTTGTTTGATCTTCCGGACCTTTTCTTTTCAAATGTTACTACAATATCTGCACACGTGAACTACGCTGTGGTTAAGGTTGGGGTGGATCGACAGGGAGAATAATGTTCCATGCAAAAATGTCAAAAAAAATGCTGTTTTATATCATATTCAACTAAATATCTTTTGGTTTTAGGACTGACAAAACAAGACACTTAAAGACATCACCTTGGACTTTTTTAAACTATTTTCTGACATTTTATAGACGTGAGTTGCGGTCCGAGTCAGAAGCGCTACACACAGGTTTACAGATACAAGCAAGATTACCTGATTTAAGATTGTATTGATAATGCGTGTCCTATCTGTTAATGCAACAAAAATGTTATAGATTTTATATTTTGATCATTATCTGGATAATAGCGTGAACCCCCCCCCCTTATTTGGTCGGGGATAATCGGGACATGTTCATATTGTCTCGTTGAGAAGTGTCAGCAAACAACAGGAGAGACAGAAGTCGAAGGACATGCAACTAAAGGTCCCGTCTGGAAGTGAACCGATCATATGGTATGCAGCTTTACCACAAGGCCTCCAGATGCACCATCAAACTTATTTTCGGAATATTATTTTCATTAAGCGCCGCCATCACAGATGATGTACATTTGTAATTCACCATGTAACTGATCAGTAGGGTATGAAGAGAACAACCTCATATGCAGCTCCGAACCTAATCTCGAGCAAAGTGTAGCGCAGCAGAATTTCAGAAATGCAACATCTCTCCGTGTGCTGTCCTCTCGTCACCTGACGTGAAGTGAGCCCAGGTGTGATCACTCAGCGCTGCGATGGGTTCAGCCGGGCTTCAGGAAGAAAGAAAAAAAGCTCTCGAGTTGAGAAAGATTAATTAGTTAAACTGGGGCAGACATCAGTCTTCTAACAAGTCTCAGTGCTGTCGCCGGGGATGTGGAGGGAGTGCGAGGAGGAGGAGGAGAAGAGAGATGAAGAAGTGTTGCTGAGACAGTGAAACATTGCAGCCAGAGAAGTGAGAATCACAGCGCTTACGTTTTCCAATTTTCTGTTTCAATACCTGCTGGGCAAAGTGTTTAGACTCTACACTGTAGGAAATAGGAGGAGGAAAAGGAGGAAGAACTGAAGCTCATCCCTCACTCTTATCTGGACACGGAGGGCTGTCAGGTCAAGTGTACAACCTTCCTGGTGCCACACTAATGATGGTCCCCCTCCTCCCTCTGGGCTACAAGGTCAAGCCTCCCACCCCACCCCGCTTTATCATCCCTCAGCAGAACCCTGCAGGTGACAGTCCTCACCGTGGCTTTTTACAAAGATTTCATTGCACTGGCGATCGTCCAATTTGCATTCTTAAGCTATCTCAGTAGCCTGAGAAAAACACAGCAAAACACCTTTTTGCTCAGACTGGAAATGCTGATTCTGCACGTTCTTTGTCAAAGTTTTACTTTTGCTCAAAGAAAAGGGTCTTTTGTTCTCCACTAAGGAGCTCTCCACTGAGGTAATTAGAGGTTCAGGGCCTTGCTTAAGGGCACCTCAGAAATAATTGCCATGAAAAGGTAACCACACTTTTAGCAGAGGATGCTGGTATTAGTCAGAAGTGGAGGAACTGATAACCGCAGCAAACACTGTTATTGGCCAGAGCTGCAGTAGAGACTGTGATAAAGAGGCTGCAGATGTTTTACTTTGATCTCCTGCAAACGATGATGGTGCACTTTCTCTCTGCACCAGTGCGTAGTGTAAGCGCAGTTTAAAGAGACAAAAAGACTGCTTACGTTACAATATTATGCATTTACACCGTTTTTAACATCCGATTCATCTCAAACTAACTTCCAAGATTGGGCAATCCGTACATTTTTTAAATTAGACTCGGAGCAGTGTGTGTGCTCGCACGTGTGTCTTTTTCTTTGGGACTGCTGGGCTTGAATTTACTCTCATGCCTGCAATTATTGAAATCAATTTTGACTTATATGTTCCGGTGCAGCACGCTGGGCAGCAGAGGAGTTGAGGGTGACATCTGTTAAGCCTTAGAGCTGGAAGGCCAAAAATATAGTTACTGGGTTGGGCCCCCTTTGTTGCATTTACGGAAATCAGCTGGACGACAAATGGTGAGATTCCTTCTCAGTGGGACGCCGTGGAAAAAGCATGCACACATACAACCATACACACCTCGACTGTGTGCGCAACCGTACACACACACACGCATGCATGCACACAATGGAAGCAGAGCTCCTCATTACATGGCTGGATTAAACAGAAACATTTTGTTGGAGCGAACATCAAGGCTCTGATTTTTATCTTTGCCCGGGAAGAGTTGACATAACCTCAAAGGAAGAGCTGATCCTCAATCAGCTCTTAAGTCTCTTTGGAATGTTTAATGGCAACCTTATCTCAAAGCGTAGATGACATTGTTTCAGTCACTTAGCATTTTCTCTGATTTACATCTTTTGAATTGTCAGCGAGGGAATTTGCGAAGTCTGCAGCGAGCAGCATCTCTGTGCTCTGACAAAGATGGATTTGCTCTATTCTCCCTTCCTGTCGTACTCCACGCAAAGCTTCAGCTTCGCGACTAATCGGCTGCTAAATCATCTGAATTTTAGTGACATTTGATGCACTGCCTGCTCATCAGGAGCTCATACCTGAGCAGCGGCAGAATAACAAAGCGGTTAGTTAAGTCACAGAACGGCTTCCCTGTCGAAATGATGCTGAATCTTTGTCTGCGTGAGAGCATCAGATAAATCCCTAAAACTAGAGTCAGGACAAAGAGTGATTCTGACGTGGATGAGAAGTCAAAGTGGAATCAAAGTCTGATTTCAATACACTGCACAATTCAGCTGTCCAGGTCAGCCAAGTTCAAGCCATCACAGATGAGTCTGAGGACATTTTGCTTTCAGAGAACAAAGAGCATCCTACCTTGCACGCTAGCAGCTGACAGGATTCTTTCATTACCAAAAAGTCTCTTCTAAATCTTGCTTTTTCAATAAACTATATAACAAATAGTAAGGCTTCCCAAACAAGTACCGTTTGTTAGTCATGGGGTGCACTGTGAAAACAGTTCGGAGTAGTTATCAAGCTCGAAGAAACAAATGTTTTACCAAGATATGCGGATGAATTTTGTTGAATTTCTTTACTCAGGTATCACCAGTGTTTCTGCAGGGTCACCGAGGTAAATTAAGACTTTTTTAAAAGACATTTTAACACCACATAAAATTAAATGTAATATATTTAAGTCGGGTCAAAGTGTTAAAGATATCAATGAAAACCAATAGAGATCATATAGCCCAGAATTATTTACAAAGTGCATTAATTTATTGATATTTATATCACATTTTTATTCCCAGCAGCATATAACAATAATTCCTAATAATATGTAATTAATTAATCCTTACTCTTGACGTGGGCCTAGATAAGCAGCAGGAAATGAAGAATACATGCATGGATGGATTGACCAATTAAAAAATAACAAATCAATTTAAGGTCAGAGGTCTGGAACAATAGCGCAGGGATTTACCTGCCATGTTTTACTAACATCAGAAAAACATTTACATTTTATAACTAACAAAATGTTCAAGATCTTTGTGAATTTAATTTTTTGATGGTTATAAAAAAATCTTCCTTTTTTTTTTTTTTCTTATGACAACATTTATAGTCCCTAAACTACAATTTTTTAACAGAAGAAAATCTGCTTTACAAACTGGGGGTTTGCATGTTTAGGTGGGCGGAGAGGGTTTAAAACACTATCAAGTTGCATTATGGGTAGAGTGTAAAATGCAGTGTTTTTGTTTGTTAGTTTTTCAGATGCTATCTGAATAAAATTTGCATATGTTGGCTGAAGTCTTAAAAATTCACTTGTTAGATATTTTTTATCATAGTAACAATCTAAATCCCTATTACAAATGTTGCATTTCCAAATCACTTCATCTTTACCTCCCTCTTTGATGCATGTACACCTCCCCATATCACAGAGAGAAATCCTCCGTAGTCTTGCATTAGGTTGAGTTGCCACGTTTGCAAAAAAAAAAAAATCTGAATTCTAAATAAAAGGTAATGATGCTATTATCATGCTCTCTTACTATCCTGAGCGCCGCGCCTCACCTTTCTATTTGAATAATGATTTATAATCATATTAGTTCTCTCCGGAGCCCTGCTCTGGAAAAGTAAAAAGCTATTATCCAGTTGTCAGCTTCCAGGAGACGCCGTGGGAGATGGAGCGATGATGCTGACACACGCACATACTGTAGCTGCACACACTCGGTACGCACACGCTTGTGCTAGTAGAAACACACATAAAGCGTGCACACATGCACACGCAGAGCCATTCTGCATGCACACACAATCAATAGTGCAAATACATATACTGTACGCTTGCACAGACACTAACGTGCCTTTTTTCAGCCTCAGTAGATGAAAAAAAATATTTCAAAACGAAATGATGTTGGAAAATTGTTGTGTTTGTTCAACCCAGCTTGGCGTGCCAGGTGGGCGGGGTTTACAGCCGGAAAATCACTTGTCAATCACACAATAATGATTTCAAAACATGCTCCAGTATCTGAGCTCAAATTCTGAATCAATATGAGCTTGAAAACAATGTTTCAAATGTGTTTCCAGGAGAAAAGCTGCCGATAAATTAGGGTTGAACGATTTGGAAGAAATATCTAAACGCTATTATTTTCACTGAAGTGTGATATGATTCACGATATTGGAGGTACTGATCATTTTCCTTATTCTCATTTTCATTGAAAAATATATTCATATATCATACTGTGATTTATTTTTGCAAGGATCTGTTTTTGTGCACCACAATACTTAATTCAAAATGGTATTTTTCAAACATACTTTGCCTTTAACAAATATTGCGCTTTCTGCTATTTCGATCAAATTCCGACTTATTATCCAACCCTTCTATAAATGGACCAATTCAACCAATTACTAGCAGTATAATTTATCCTTTCACACATATTGTCAGCCCTACACACTTGGGCCTCAGGCAAACCAGTGAGCAAAACCTTTATGATAAGAAATCAGCCGAAAATAGCAGGTTTTACCGAGAATAAACAGAGGACAGCACAAATAGAAAACGTCTGTAAACCATAGTGTGATAGATACTGGGACATATATAGATAGATAGTGAGCAGGAGAGAAAATAAGATATCATGCATCACTGATCAATACCGTCAGCTGCTCGGCCTAATCCTCTAAAACACATTTAGACAGAACATGACGCCGGGTTATATCAGGGCAGATCTGGGAAACAGGAATGTTTACACTGAGCATTAAAAACTACTTTTGGTGGCAATTTGTCATTGAGCCATTTTTACTTGACAGTTTTCAGATTGACTTATCAGATCGCTGCTGTAATTAAAAAAAGAAATACAGTATTACTGTCTTGTTGACAGTGTTTTTTAGTAGATATTTGAACTTTATTTCTTTGCCATTTAAAGTGGTTAACGCTTCCACTGAATTTCATCTTAACCAGCGAGATCATTGCTGCCTCACAGGGAAGAAACATTTAACTTACAAATAATAGAAGTAAGTAGCTGCATAACATTACTATCAGGTAACATATATTGTATTTGTTTTAACTTACAAATAAGATCACGGCACATAATAAAATACAAACAGCTAATTCACTCAGTCAATCGCAGCTTTTGTAGCCTTTTTATAGCATAAAATAACTGCTTAAAACCAAATTAATCGAAAATGAACACGGGAACATACATTAGATAAGAACTAATCTAAATCACAGAAACCATCTTTGGGAAAAAACGTATTTGCCGTGTACTTCGTCGCTCCCGTGTTTATGACCTATACTAACCCACAGGGGGCGAGCGGGATGCTTTGTTTTCACTTTTAAGGAGCCGACATGTCGTCCATCTTTATATGAACTGTATGGGCCAGCTCTTTAGCCCATAAATACTTTGGAGAAGCAAATCTGTGAGCCTCCCAACACTGCCAAACTCTATTCTGTGTGCAACTCGACAAGGTTGCTAAATAGGTAACGTCCATAAAAATGTCAAGCGGGGGGGTTTTTGGTTCCAGTATAAAGTGAATGAACACTGCTGGATGGGATGCAGTGAGGTCTTTTTTAGAGTCTATTCCAGGGGACGAGATCTGAGACAGGGGCGCGAATGCACACATATAAACACCCTCTTCCTCTGTCTCGATCAATCTACCGATCTCTAACACACACACACACACACACACACACACAAGCTGCTTACAGACATCTAATCTGGTGAGATTTACATTCGCAGGCCTTGGTGTCAGGGTGTCAGGGTGTCACGTCTGCGGAATGTGATCTTACATGTCGAGAACATTATCATTCCCAAGAGGCGTTTAAAAACCGGTAGCAGCAGAGAAGATTAAAAGAAATGGTCAGAATGCACCTTTAAGAGGAAAAGACGGTGCACACACACAAACACACGGCGTGACATTCAGTGTCGTCTTTCGGAGCAGCAGTCAGCTGCGAACATGCTGCCGCTCTGACCTCGCCACACCTTTCCCACCTCATTTCTCCGCCACCCATTCAGGGGTAATTTCTCAGCAGGACCCCGGTGGACCTGGACACAAAGAGCAGGCAAGCCAGCAGTAATTACACCATGCAAATGCCATTCAGGCCTTTTAATACGGCCGGTGTTGTATCGCTTCAATTGGTTTGGCGTTTATCACCCGCAGCACACACACATCTGTGGCGCCCAGAGGAGGGGAGGGGCCGGGGGTCATCTGTTCATTCATTCATTTGGAAATTTCCTCCTTTTATTCTCTTTTTGCTGTTTGCCTTTGCTTTTTCCTTCACTGATTTGAAATTTACCGAGTGCCAGAAATATTCGTTTTCCCTTTTTTCTTTTATCATTTTCTTTCCACCCCAGGTTAGAGAAATATTGTTTTGGCAAATAAACTATGGTTTGTTAAGGCAACTAAAACACTTGGGTAAAGTAAGGTAAAGATTGTAGTTACAGGTAATAAAAAGACAAACACCTGTTTTTCCACTTTATGCGGCTTGTGTATTTGCAGGAACACCCTGAACGCCTCGAGTTGAGAAAACACAACGCACAACACCGATGGCGTTTCTTCCCTTTGTCCAATCAGATGACTTGAGAGGCGGGACTTCTGCGGTGGCTGTATGACTTCACTATTCGTAATAACAGCCTGAGGTAAATTAGTGCAGTGCTTGAGGTTCCGGGTAAGTAATTTGCATTCATTTAAATTGTACTATTGACTATAAAGGTAGCGTGCAGTTTAAGTCTAACCATCATTCTAGCAAAAAAGGCGCAGCAAACTGCAAAACGTGCTCTGTCTTACTCTCTGCCTCTCTTCTCCGCACTATGCAAGAAGCTGCAGTGGCATTAAATGATGGCATTGGATGGACTGTGCGGTGCAGAATGGTGCAATATGGACGTAACTACATGGATACTGTGAGGTTGCAGTTTGTTGCTCATGGGCAGGAGTCAGAGGAAACAGCGCTCTGGCTGCCGTTCTTGCAGCCTCTCTAACAGACACACTCAGATCCGCATAATCTTCAGATCCTCGCCTGCACTCACTGAACAGCTTAACCCGCTGCCAACTCTCCCCCACCTCGGTGAGTGTGGGGGTGTGTCTGAGGGCGAAGCTGCCACTGAGACAGGTAGTGGTGGCCAGCTGGTTCGAACAGGTGTACAGACTGTGTGTTCCCACCGGACGGATCTGTGCACTTGGCTGCAGACCAGACTGACGGGTAAAGCCTCTCTCCCCCTTGTTTTTGTCTTTTTTTTTTTTTTTTCCTGTTTCTCCGTCTTTACCCATCTCCTCTTCCTCTCTCCGTCCCTCCTTCTCTACCTCCCTTTATTTCTCTCTCAGACAGCACAGAGGTGTGTGTCTCTCCCCAGCGGCATCTCCTTTGTCTTGGTTGGTCGACAGCAGTGGCACACACTCACACACACACACACGTGCACAAACACAAACACACATATACACAGTCATGCATGACCAGACAAACAGTGTTCAGTGCAGGAGGCTGATGGGAGACTAACTACGCATGAAGAAAGACAGACAAAAAGACAGGTGGTTTGAGGTGTCTTGATATTTCTTTTTCTAACACTGATTTCTACACTGTAAAAAAAAACATCCATCCAAAAATAGATCGGATTTGTCCTTCTAACAGGCTTGAAACAAGAACTCCTCTCACACATGAGGGATGAAGGCTCTATCCTCTGATCCAGATGAACTTTAAACTGGGAGTGCACAAACTTACACCGCTATGTTCCTCTTCAGTCGCACAGAATAAACATAGAGAGCATTTACTTGACACATGTTCGTCGTAAAGCCAAGAGAAAATCAGAGCATTGATTCCAGTAACATCATCTCTCGTGCAAGTCTTCCCTAGATGAACTCTCGTTTTCTTTTGAAGCACTTCCTCGGGCCACGGGGTCACAGATGAGGTCATATCCTGTCTTTTCTGATCAGGCCTGAGGGACTGGCTGCAGATGTGGGGGCTGAGAGGTCGAGTTTCTCATGAAAAGAGATAGCAAAGGCATCTTCCTTTACTTTCTTTCTACTAACTTAAGTTTCTCAGGGTTTTGGAGGAGGTTCAATGCCTCTTTCTGGGTGAAGTGACCAAAATACACAGAGAAGCACTTTATATGTGACCCATGTAATGAACCTGCCAAGAGGACGTCACTGAGATCTACAGCTCAGCTCAAACCTTTGATGTCCTTAAGTTTTCATTTTTTTATTTTTCACTTGTCAGTTGAGGTCTTACGTTAATGTTGCAACTTGTTTTAGTGACTGAATCATTGGTTAAGATATCAACGTCCTAGAAATGACTCGAGAAGATCCTAAAGGTTGATACAGTACAGTAATACAGGGTCGATCCGGGGATATTGTTAATGGATCGGCTGAAATAACCCAGATTAAACAGATAAAGCAGATCCTTTCTTCACTGAACTCCGCTGTGTTTTGTCCGCGTCAGCCTGCGATCTCTCCTCTCTTATTAGCAAAGAGCGGTTAAAATGACTTTCTATTTAAAAAAAACAAACAGATATTGTCTAATGCAATTGTTCACCAGTTGTTCATCTTCTGTTGATTTAACCAGGAGAGTTTTCAGCCGATCAAAGTTGTAGAAGTGCTCCAGCTGTGAGTCGCTTAACATTGAAGGAAAATAATTAAATAAAAAAATACTAAAGACTGGCCCACAAATCTTAACAGATCTTAGAAATGAGAGACACATAACAGCATGATAATGATAATTTACAGCTGTCCTCGGGGTTTCCCGCACACAACAGGATATCGGATCGTAAATATTGAATATGTTTCATATTTGAAATCAATGCGGCACGGATGGACTTCCGAGCAGATCGAGGGACGTGAAAAACATACCTAACATGCCTCGCACCACAAGAAAATCTGGCGAACCATCAAAAGAAATTGTGGCTTTGCTGACCATTGTCCGGAAGGAGGAATCGTGCCAAAAAGCGGCGTGATTCTCATGTAATGTGGACCCTGTATTATGGAACCAAATGGCTCAAAAATAGCTCGTCGTGCTTCACAACTTTATGATTGTTTAGCTTTGGCAGATGAGCCCAAAATAAACGCAGACATACAAGCAGTCTCTGCTCGTCAAACATGCAGACACCGTGGCTGAAGCCTATTTAAAAAGTCTGTTTGACCCGTATATATCCAGGTAAGTCCCGCTAAGATACAGGATCTCTTTTGCAACGAAGGCCAGGCAGAAATAGCCACAACACTTGAGCACTACAACAAAATACCGAACAATAACCACACTCTATTAAATAGATGAACAGGCTGTAATACCTGACCACTGCTTTGTCAATAATGATGGTGGAGGCGCTAATAGAGCATTATGGGAGCCCAGGGACCGATACTGACAGGTGATTTATGTCGCCTCTGACGACTTCGGCCCTCGAACGCAACCCTGATAAAAGAAGAGCTAGATTGGAACAAGCAGGATGATGAATAGACTGCATGATCCAGAGACCCGTCTCATTAGAGAGAGGAAAAGAGAGAGACGGCGCTGTGGCCATTTAGCTAATGTAGCGAGTCATTGTGTGTGTGTGTGTGTGTGTGTGTATCCATCTGCATACATACGTTCGTGTGTGTGTGTGTGTGTGTGCACCGGGGGACCTGAGCAGCGGCAGCTTGTTCTTGCCGCAACAGTAGCAGGTTGGAAATTAATGACACACTAAATATATGGCGAGGAAGCTTGACCCTGCATAATGGCGACATATAGGATTAACCTTGGTTGTCACTTGGGGCCATTGTTAGCCCACATGCTGCTACAAGTAAACAGGGGGCTGCGGCTCAGAATAGGTATTCGTGAGCCCCCGTGCTGCAGGAAGAAAGAAAAAGGAAAAAAAAAAAAAACATGCTGATTTATTCCCTCACTGCTTCAGGGGATAAAGCGTTGCATTTAGGATTAAAGGATTCAAAGTTTGCGTTTAATAAATAGTCAAAGCTTGAATAGACGCAGGGAGGCGAAAGCAAAGCATGGTGGATTATAAGAGATGGATTTGAAAAAGAAGGTGTCCTGGATGCTGAAGGACAGTAGGCGAGGAGAGGACATAGGTTGGGTCAAAGAAAACGTTTGAGGAAATCAACTTGGATTCAGGGTAACTGGCATTTTTCACTCTTTACTGAAGATTTATAGACTGAATAATCAAAAAATAATAATTCAAATAATTGTTACTTGCAGCACTACATATGGCAACCTCATGAAACATACTTTTGAATAGAATAAACTGTATATACTGTTTATAAAGGGACAGGTGGGAATCAGCAGAAGCCCTATGATACGATATTTAAACTACAAATCGATATTTTTCGCGATTTTTAAACATTTTGCGATATCATATATTGTGATATATTGCAATTTCTTATCTTTTTTCAACTGAATATGATGCTGTTCTTTCAACAAATGTTTTATCTAATAAGATAAAGTTTTGGGCGGATTTCTTTCACTGGTGTCTCCATCTTTGACCAACTTCCCGCTGACCTCATCAGAAAAAAAATCTAGTGGACTGAGAAAGAAATTGTTACCAAATAGTTCAAAAATGTGTATTTTGCAATATCAATAATTTATACAATAAAAGACTGATACTTGGAATCAGTGTATCGCCACATGAAGTACTAATAATATCAGTTTTTCCCCCACCCTTAATATAAAGTAGCCTAGGTAAACTCAGATTTTGGAGATATTTCACAGGCTAAATGAAAACGTTGGCCTGCTGGTGGCGCTAGAGAAAAGGTAAGTGCATCACTGAAGTCAGTCGGATTCATGCTCTGGAAACCGTGAAGGTCAGTACAAAATGTAATGAAAATCCATGCAGTTGCTCCCATCCGCACGGCACTAGCATGGTTAAAAACAAAAAGAGAAAAGTTGGAGCCGTAACATCGTCCCTCATCGTCAAAAGTCAGCCTATTCACATTTCAAAACCTCCCTGGCTGAAGCCTCCTGCTTTTATTGCCGTGATGGATTTCCCATTTAGCTTGACCCTATATTCATTAAAAGAGGATTTAAGCCCGTTAGAAAGGGAGAGGAGAGAGGCCCCTTGGGGACTGTGTTTGCTCTGCTGGCCCCCGCCTGTGACACACACTTTCTCTCTCACACACACACACACGGGCTGCTCCCCTTGGCCTATAACTCTCTCTGAGACAGGGCTTGTTAGGTGTGGAGGGCCGGGGAGGAGGGTCCAGGTTTTATTAGTGGCAGCAGCTGCACTCCTCTCTGGCTCTATAAAAGGTAATTACTGCTGGTGGTAACAAGCTAATTGATTGCTAATTAGGTGAATCAGTTCTCTAAGTGCTGTCCCGTTTATTGACAGATGGTGACAGTGTGTGTGAGACCAGGAGAATGTGGGTATAAATATCTCGTAGGTGAGTCTAAGTGTGTATTATTTCGCTTTTTGTGAAGGTGGGGTAAAGGAAAAATGGTGTTGTGAAGACACACACACACACAGATAAAGGCGGATCCCTGCGTGGTGCAGGTCCAACACCATTGGACGGCGCCAGAGCAAAAAACATGATTGATTCGGCGAGGGCTCGCTGTCGGAGAGGAAATGAGAGCTGAATGGGGGCGGCGCACGGTCTGTCTGCGCACTCTGGGGACCACCGGGCCCCCGTATGCACTTTCATATGGAGATGAGGGGCCAAGCTGACACAGAGGGGGAGAGGGAGAGAGAGCAGGAGAGAGCATGTGAGGGGGAGAGAGGAAGAGGGTCAGCTCATCAGCAGGCATGACAGCAGGAAAACAGAGAGGCGGAGGGGAAGCTGCCGACTGAGAGATGTGGTGGGAAATTTAAAAGAACCACCTGAAGTGCACTTTGTCCATCAAGCTGTGAGAACACTGATCGTTTTCTACATTTAAAGATTTTATTGAGGATTTGGGATCAGCTTCGTTTGTCTGTCGTCATATTTTATTTTAAGAAAAAGAATGACCCAATAAAACACTCATCCTACCACCTACAGTACATCTACACCAAAGCTTTTCTTAAAATATTTATCAGTTAAAAGTTAAAACAGTGTTAAAGAGCAAATGTAAGGAGATGAGCTCACTAGGGCTGCGACTAACCACAAGTTTCATAATCGATTAATCTGCCGATTATTTTCTTGATGAATCGTTTGGTCAATAAAATGTCATAAAATAGTGAAAAATGTCCAGTGTGATGTCTTTTAATGTCTTGTTTTGTCAGCACAAAACCAAAAGATATTCAGTTTAATATAAATGTTGTGTTGATTTAGAGTTTGAATGTCAACGTTATGATTGAAGCTTTGAATTATTGGGTGCAGATCTAGTTTAGAAAACCAACACGAGGGAAAGTGTCTAACCTGTGTTACGCTTTACTTAACATTTAAAGTGCCGCATGATATTATAATGTGTTGATAAATCTGCAGGCAGGGCCCTGCTGGCTGCTCTGAAGTCTGGGACTGAAATAATCTGAGGCGTGCACAATCAGCAACATCTTTTAAATCCTATTTATATGTCTTTTTTATTATCTTATCTTCATGCATTTATGACTAAATGTTTTTAGTCATTCATTTTATCTGACTGTTTTGTTTGTTATTGTTTCATTCTCTATACTTAAACATATGTGCCCTATTTTATTTAATTGTATTTAGATTTTCCAACATAAACCACTTTGGAATTGTGTTATAAAAGGTGATATATAAATAAAGTTTAATATCATTATTAAGCAAATTCATAATTTTGACCTCTGACCTTCCTGTGACCGGAGAGAGAAAATGCCTCTGAAATTGTTGATCCTAAAATGTTTTCATTTTGGGATCAGCAATGCATTGTAAGATAAAAAAATGTCAATGAGGAAATTAGATTTAAAAAAAAAATGTTTTTAAGGATGTAAAAAATAAATTACAGACAAAACAGGTACTGTGACTTAAAAAAAAAAAAAATTATATTTGAAAATGATCCACTAGAAAAGACCAACAATCTTTGAGTAAAGATTATTAATTGTATTTACTTTTACACTGATTCAAGCATTTAATGTTATAAGGAGAAATGTAGGACTACTTTTATATATTTATAATTTACAGGTTTTACTTTTTAACCCTGAGTAACAAACTACAGTTTTTATTTATTTCTTCTTTTTTTTTTTTTCAATAATGATGCAGGATTTCTAAGAATTTTCCAGGATTTTATTTAGCCGTTAACTATATTCTGGATCATATATATTCCTGCTTAAGATATTTTGCACCTCTACATCACAGTTAATTACCATGTTATGTTGAATATCAAACAGAGGTTATTATAATAATGATTATTATTTCTCGAACATTACAGCCAGGTGAACAGCTAAATCTGCTCTCTTAGCTCCCAGGAGGCCTTTGTTTCCCGTCCTGCTCGTCTGTAGGAGGGGGAACACACAGCCGGCCGGCCTCTAGAGTTTCCTCTCTGATGGCATTTGACATGCCCGTTTTACGCCCGCCTGCTGGCGTGTCACAGTGGGTGGCAGGGCCAACCACACCAGTTGTTTGCCGATTTACTGCCCTCGGGGTGAAAGGTTTATTGGACCGGACTAGTTAGTGCAGGGCTAAAAATAAGGATTTGGTGAAGGCTGGGGGGTCGCTACACCCTCGTGGAACAGCGGCCACCTGCTTTGAGCATCCACCAAAACACACACATACTGTACATGCAGTGATGTACACACCCTCATCGTGTACACACCCGTACAGACACACATGCCTGTCTGTCTATGTCTGTCTGCAGACACTCGCTTCTCTCTCTTTCACTCTCTCCCTCTGTTTCAGTCTAGACTTCAGGTCAGGTTTGTGGTCATTTAATGCATCAGAAAGTTGGATTTAAAACTACAATTAAAGTGGTGAAAACGGAGCATAGTCCTGATTGCAGGGCGCTGTAGACAAGAGGAGATGTATGGGAACATGTGCCACAATAATAATCCATTGACTGTCTAACATTGATGTTACTGATTCTGTTGTAAATGATGACGATGATGAAGGTGCTTGTGTTGCCTTCAAATGCTCCTTGTAAATAGAACTTTACAATCACTGGATTCTGGTTGGGGACTAACTGGTATGGCTTTGTTGTCATGTTTCTTTTATGAAGGGAATGGTTTTGGAAAATAATATTTTTCACTTTATTCTTATTCGCTATTCACAAGGACTGGTAGACAAACTGAAATCATGAATGTTTAACCCAAAATAAAATGTATTAAGCTTTGTGATGTTCAGAAGGAGCAGCAGAGTACGACAGAGAAGCACTTTTAAATCTACATTATTATCTTTACATTAAAGGAATTTGTAAATGGCACCATTCATTATTTCCTTTTTAAATTTAATTTTAGTTTTGAATTTTTGAGAATTTGAATTATATATGGATATTGAAAAGATGACAAAATCCATGGATTACCCCCATTAATTCCTGCTTTGTGTCTCTGAACAGATAACTGCAATTGATTAAAGGAAATAAAAAAAAGTTTAAAAAAAAAGAAGAATTTACAAAACAACAATTCAAAAGAACATCAACATTTTGCTTTCTTACTGAGATTGATACCACTCTCATGTCTGTACACTAAATAAATATAGAGCCAGGAGACGGCTAGCTTAGCTTAGCACAAAGACTGAAAGCAGAGGGAAACTGCTAGCCTGGCTCTGTCCAAATGTAAAAGAAAATCTGCTTACCAGCAATATTAGACTGATGGAATAATACAAATAAATAAATCTTCTCTGCTCCACCGTCATGCTCTCCTGCTCCTTCTGCCCTTGGTCACAGAAACTAGAGAAAACTCAACATTATCGTCATATAATCTATTTCTTTTGGTTGTCCCAGTCATGATAACAGTTTGTCCAACAGTCCTTGAAGGCAGCATAATTGTAGTTTCTACATTCCCCCTAATCATCGTCTTACCTTCACATCACAGATAAGGCAGGTTGTGACCTTTTTGACCTTTTGCCTGTTCTGTCAAGACCGTCTTCAGACCACCAGACCACACGAACACCTCCCACCCCTCCTCCACCACATCCTGTCTTTCTTCCTTTCCCTTCTCTTTCCGTCTTTTTTCTTTTCTCCTGAAGACCCTGCGTGGAACATCGCCGTCTAGACGCGGCGGGTGAAAGGAGACGAGCAGTGAGCGCTCGCTCTTCCTTTTGTCCGCTGCCCCCCTCCCCGACCTCCAGCTCCCTCCGTCTCCCCTCCATTGTGGGGGAACAATACGGTGTCAATGCCTCTTCCTAAACATGTTGGGGTATTAAAATCGCCCTCAATATGAGCCGCAGGGGTGGGGAGGGGGCAGAGCGAGAGCTGTCATGCCAACACACACACACACACACACACACATATAAACATACATACACACACTTTGACCTATAGGGGGGCTGTCCCGAACCCATTTGTGTCAATCAGGAGTTCAAAAGCCAGGAAATATTCCGTCACACACACACACACACACACACACACACACACACACACACAGGAGACCTAAACTTGGCTGCACACAGATCGTCAAAGATGTGTCAGTCAAGACACATGGCAACCAGGGGCCTTTCGGGGCGTGTATGTGTGTGTGTGTGTGTGTGTGTGTGTGTGTCTGGGGGTCAAGTTCCTGTGAAAACACTGATCCCACCCAGAGATCCCCAACATGCCCACCCACCCCAACTCATCCACAGATGGAGCCAGATCTCTCTCTCTCTCTCTCTGTCTCTCTGTCTCTCTCTCTGTCTCTCTCTCTCTCTCTGTCTCTCTCTCTCTGTCTCTCTCTCTCTGTCTCTCTGTCTGTCTGTCTGTCTCTCTCTCTCTCTCTGTCTCTCTCTCTCTGTCTCTCTGTCTGTCTGTCTCTCTCTCTGTCTCTCTCTCTCTGTCTCTCTGTCTCTCTCGCTTTCTCTCTCTCTCTCGCTCTCTCTCTCTGTCTCTCTCTCTCTGTCTCTCTCTCTCTCTCTCTCTCTCTCTCTCTCTCTCTCTCTCTCTCT
>CALSBV010012184.1:6999461-7031352 GCA_943590825.1 Bovichtus diacanthus | reverse complement strand
TGTGTGTGTGTGTGTGTGTGTGTGTGTGTGTGTGTGTGTGTGTGTGGGAAACAATAAAACAAAACACAAAACAGACACACGAAACTACAAGCCGGCCCTAAAAAGATGAATATGTTCTTTGTTGCTTCATCTAAAGTGAACTCTATGTGCTATTCAGGAGTGTGTGTGTGTGTGTGTGTGTGTGCACGAGGGTCCATGCACTATAGTGGAGTGCCCTGTGCTTTGACAGGAGGTTAGCAGCGCTAAAATAAACCTCAAGTGAACAGTTTGTCTGATTTTCCCATCAAAATAATGAAAGGTGATCAGGTTTCGCTGCGCTGTGCCAGGGAGCGTCCAGGGTCCACAACTGTCAAGCCGCACTTCAAAGACTTGTGGCCTTTCTGCACTTCGCCTGCCCTAGCTGGCTGGATGACATTCCTGGGTTGTTACTGCTTCTTTTTATTTTTTTTTTTACATTTGTGCCCTGAGATCCAGCCTGTAGCTCTCAGAGCAAACTTGCAGCAGATATTTAAGAGAGGGAAAGCACAAAGTGAGAGAGTCGAAATGATGCAGAGACAAGATCACTGATGCGCAAATATCTGGTACCTGTTCCTATCGCCGGCGGGAAACTGGAGCCAAAGACTCAAACATCTTGGACCAGAACACAACATGAAGTGAGTTCTTACGATGCAAAACCGAGCTTAAGATGTCAGGACGGAGAAAGCCAGTGGAAACAAATGACTTCCAACATGGCTGTCCTCTTCAGTAAAGCTACTGTAAATAGAAAACAAACACATGTAGAAAAAGAAGGGAGCAAGGACAATTAGTAACATCCTCAGGAGGCGAGGGATAATGTGAAATGTGGTCTTAATTTTGAGAAACACCACCACTAATGGCCGCAGTGGTACGAGATAAAAGCTACCAGTTGTCACAACCATGAGCAGAGCAGTGCTGCCAACTGGGTAAGTAAAGTAAAGTAATAGCTGCTGGAAATACCACAAAAAGTGTCATGTCTTATAAATAAATACTTAAACCTGCATTAACTGATATTCTGGCCACTTTGGGGCAGATGAAACCAGCTGTAAACACAACATTGACTTAATATCATATTTTGCACTAATACTGGTAACTTTTTAGCGAACTGTTTATTACACACCAGCAGACACTACGGACACTTTTAGCTCCATTTTGGTCTCTACCAACGGCTGTGAAGAATATATGGCACTTTAGATACTAAATGGTCGACTGCGTTCACCAGCTCGTCGCTAACTTTATCAGTGGGCGGGTTGGTGCTGGGCAGGTGGCGTACAGCGGGTTAGTAGAGCTTTTCTGCTGACAAGATTGATTTAACCAAAACAGTAAAGTGTGAAGACTAAAATTAAAACAGTGAGCAGAAAGTTACTATAAACTTCTTTTTTTATAAAACGTCAGAAAATAGTGAAAAATGTCTTGTATTGATCTGACTAAAAGTCTAAAACCCAAAGATATTCAGTTTAATATTATATAAAACAGAGAAAAGCAGGAAATCTCCATATTTGAGAAGCTAAGAACTGTAATTTTTTGATTAATCGATTATCAAAATAGTTGGCTATTATTCATTTTTTTACTGCCCAAATTGAAAATGTGCATAAAAACATGCGACTATAAACCCACTTATAGTCAAGTGACCCATCGTTAGTACAAAAATATTGATTAGAGCAGCTTCAAATTGGCAAAATCACACATAAACACTCAAAGAAGACCTACAAGAAGCCTCATAGGGAAAGATCTAACACACCATCTATTTACAGCCCATTTGGTGCTTCAAGCTTGTTCGAACAAGAATTATCTATAATCGCTGCGTAAACAATCACATATAAAAGCCTGCAGATTGCTTACACACACACACACACACACACACACACACACACACACACACACACAGCAGAAGCGTGTTGGTCTCAGAGAGGACGGACGGATGAAGTGCGACACGCTGCAGAGTATTCATCTGCAGCGCTGGGTGGCCTGCGGCCTGCGGCATCACTACTGTCCCTCTCATTTGGAAGAGGCTGGAATGGTGCGGGTGGTTGAATGTACATCTCCATATCTCTGAGTGCACTTGTGTGTATCTGTGTGCATGTGTGTGTGTGTGTGTGTGTGGCGGACTGAGCGGAAGACCAAATGAAAGGAAATCACGATAATGGGAGTTGACGCAGCAGAGACTTTTCTGAGAAGATAAAGGACGAAGACACAGGCCTGGACCTGATTGGCAGCTTCTTGTAATCACTCTCATACTTTGGAAAGACACAGAGACCAACCGACTGAATGACTGACACGCATACAAATAGCAAAAGACAAGATGTGTATTAAACGCAAGTGCGCTCTTTACATTTCCTCTTCAATCTGGTTGTGATATGAAGATACGTATCGCTTTACATTCTTTGGGTCATAAAATGAAGCAGCCTGCAATCACTGTCGCGGGTTACTGGTAGCCCATCCCAAAAATAGCGTAAAGAAAGATGGCAGGATGGTCTGCGGTTGAAGAAACTGACATTTAACCGGAGAATGTGGGTTGAAGCATGTTAGCATGTTCCCAGCTGGTTAGCGTGTTAGCTACTAGTTTCACCTACGGCAAAGTCACCAAGCTACTAAAACCAAATATTTTGCAGAGACATGCAGAACTTTCCCAAACGTACAAACACTAACGCTGCCAAATATTAAATCATTTTGCAAAGGAGTCTCATGCTGGAACTCAAAGGTCGGTGACCTTTATGTTTTTGTTCCAGAGGTTTTAGGGGACAGATGTCCATTAAAGGGACTATTTGAAACCTTTTATGCGGATATCCAATCAGTGTTAATGGTAAATGTGTTCAATTGAAGCAATAAATTCCTCAATGCGTGAGATATTTACAGAGAAAGCTGAGTTCTTTTGCAGATTTTGCAGCTGCGAACTCACTCACTCACTCACTGCATTTACCATTAACACTGATTAGATATCCACATAAAAAGTAGCAAATTCTGCCTTTAGTCACAGATAACTTCAGAAAATAGGCCGAGACACTTTTAGGATCTTCACAATATAACTTTGGAAAAAGAATATTGTGTAAGGTGACTCATATTTCACTCCATCGTAGGTTTCTCTTTACTTATTAGGCAACAGGCAGAACACATTTAAATCTTGCATTGTATTATTTATCCTTTAATTTTGTCTTTGGGGACTTCCTGTCAGATAATACGGGAGGTTAAAACCTCCCCGCACTAAACTGGTTTTAAAAGAATCTGCCAAGTTATAGTTTCAGTCAGAAGAAACATGATCTTAATTCTGTTTTGGCAAGTTGAGCTACAATAAAAGAAAAAGGCTGCTTTTGTCTTATTGCTTTTCTGCATGAGTATTAGAAAACTTATGAGCGGGAGAGCAAAACGTTTTCCTGTCTATTTCACTTAAAAGTGAAAGACTATCGGTCTACTAGCTACCTGGAAACTGGTTTTTCCAACTGTTATGCCTTTTCTGTGCCAAAGAAGGGCAGGCATGGATCCAAAACGGAGCCATCCGTGTACTTTCAAATCAAAGATCTTCTAAACTAAAGTCCAATGAATATTATAATGGAAACACTGTAAGAGAATGGCTCCCAAAGACATACAGGTCATAATTTCACCCAAAGTGGACCAGAGAAAACGTCATATATTGAAAAAGTATTATTAAATGTGTAGTGGGGCAATGATCCTGTTTCATAGCTCATGGGAACCAGACAGTAGCTGGAAGAGGACAGCAGTGCCCCATGGAGAGGGACAGGAATCTGAAAGGGGTATTTCAGGAAATTTGAGAACAGTCAATGAACTTTTGAGCAATGCTGATGTCAGCCTTTACGGCCTTTGGGGATCATAAAATGTATACTGTACACAGGTTGTGCTACAGTGCGGTTTTTAACTCTAGTAGAAGCTCACGTCCAGACAAATCACATGAGACATTTCCTGTAAAGTTATAAAAATGTATCCATTTGATGTCATGCCTTCGAGAAACTTCATGTGGATGCATGAATATACATTCTCCAATTAAAAACTTTTTACAGGCGCATCCCAGGGATGGGAATGAGTACTTGAGTATCAGTATACATTCAACATATAGAGTAATCCCCTAGAAAATACATAACATAAATATAAACGTAAATTGACCATGTTGCCATTAAAAGTTTACTTTTGGACGGAGTCTATGACGAGGGGCTTTACCTCCCAATAGCTCCTTTTTCCTCAGTTTATCACAAGCCTCCCTCCAAAAAGAAAGATTTGTATGTGATGATTTTTGGGACATTCATGCGTCTCTTTTCCCTTTTTATTGTCAACAAACACAGATATATTCACACACACTGTGTCTAGGACGGAGCATCCTTTAATCCACAGGGGCGTCGAGATAAACACAGCAATCTAAAGCTGGGCTCTGGGCTCAGCACGGAGAGTTATAGTGAACGTGAAAGAATGCAGATGTCAACATCTCACACTGGCCGCTAATTGGCAGTTGTGACACTACTGAGGTTTCAACTGCCACCAAACCCCCCCCCCTTCTCTTCTTCATCTCCTCTTGGGACCCTTCCCTCACATTGTCCACAGTGAGAAATGGAAAATAAAAGACAATTACTGTGTTGTCTGCACCAATATCCCTGAGTTTTCACATTTTGTCAAAAAAATAAGATTTGTGGCTTAAAAAAACAAAAAAAAAAAAAACGTTCTACTTATTTTTTAATATCTAATTGGAATTTAAAGGGAATATATTAAGTATTAAGTTCGAAAAACAAGTGTGGATCTCAAAACACAGACGAGTCTGAGGTTCACGCGAGGACACAACCGGTGAAGTCTGTCAGGGGAGACGAGCCACCCATCTCAGGGCTCTTTGCATCTGTCATTCGTAAGAAGAAAAACTGCGCCTGGACATTCATGGAGGAATTTGGCACAACAGAAAAGATGCTGAAGAGGGGGGGAGGAAAGAGGGGGGAGATGAAAAAGAGAAGGAAAATGTCACGAGCTAGAATAAGACAGTATGGCCTGTTTTGACACATTACGTCAAACACACCAGTGCGGCGCGCTGAGGACGCTGACGCTCTGAGGCTTTGCGAGGAGGTGATGAAAAGATGAAGAGGGGGACAGTGAATGAGAGACGGAGAGGGGGAAAACACAATGGAGAAATTAAGAATTGATTTACTCGATATGCTTTGTTACAAAATTGTCCATGTCCGAGGATTGACCTATTTGTGTAGGATTATTACCTGAAGAGGAACGCTGCATGAATACTAACCTACTGTTGGAGTGAACATAATTTATTTTGTCACCTTCCGCATTGGCAATATGTGGAATTCCCCTGTCTTGCCAAAAGAACAAACACTCAATTGAAACCAGGAGGAAGAAAGACACAACAAGGGTTAGAGAGAGAAATGTCTATCTAAAGACAAAGCTCTGAGATTTATTTGGAGTGTCTCAAGAAACAGCTTTCTACTCTCACTGACTTTTTATCAGAACTGAGCGGGCAGTCGGGGTATTTGAGTACTTTATGAGGTGTGATGGCGCAGAGTACAGAGTCAAAAGATAAAAGAGCGTGCAGTAGAAATGGGAGGCGTTGCTCAGCAGAAAAACTCTCACTGACTCCATCCAAACGACTAATTTAAGCATCTCGCCTGTTTGGTGTGGATGCACCAATTTATCAACCAAACAATCAGCCAATATCCGCCTTGCTGACTGCCATCTGTCGCGGCGCATCAACCTTGCGCTGGCTAAATGCTGTGTTGGTTATTTGCGGTCGGACTCGGACTGCTGATCTGGAGAAGAAGCCACTGGCTGGGTGTGACTCTGGCGTAAGAGGGCAACAGGTGCAGCATGTGGTCTGTTTTCACGTTTACAGTGAGCAGCTGTTCAGCTCTGCGTCGCACATCGTGGATGAGATGCTTATGTTACAAAAGAAAAACATGGATGTTGCTTAGAAGTAGGCTTTTTATTTTTATCATTACTATTTGGAAGAGGATGTGTAGTATTTGGGAAGGCTTTTCTAAGAGGCCCATGTTCCAACCTATTGTACATTTATGTTTTCTGTATGGAAGGTGAAAGATATCCTGATTTATCTTTGTATTTATTAGCCTAATAATTCATTTTTTATATTTTATGACTTTTCTGCTTTACTTTTTTATAATGAAGATGTTTGTTTTCCTGTCACACAAAAGGGGGAATAAATGACAACAACAAAGAAACATCAGCTCTTGGCCAAATTGTTATTTTAAACACCGGTATTGGCCACAGAATTACACAATCGGTGCATCCCTAATATTTGGTATTTTTTCCACTTTCCATGAAGTGATAACCTCAGACACATGTGTATGGGCCCTAATGTATAAAGTTCCCATTTAAGTAAAACAACATAAGCATTATTAGCAAAAGAGCTGATGATGCATGGTGGTCTCCTTCATAATGACATATAAGTATATACAGTATATTGCTTTATTGTTATATAACTGGACCATAAATATTCTGATACAGTAAGTATTTTACAATGTGTGTTATATGTAGTGCAGGACAGAAAAGGTTTGTGGAGACTGAGATAGAGATACATACTTCGTCAAACAAGTCAGTCTTATAAAATCAATCCCCTCCGCTGCTGTTTAAAGATGCTACCGTCAGACTTCACATATAAAGCCCTGTCTGCGTGTAGAATATTTAACCTCATCATTCTCTAAATTAATTTGGAGGGATTGGCAGAACGGCTGTAGAAAAGCTTTGAGACAGCTCATGTAAAATATTGCCGCTGAGGGACTCGGGGTCGCAGAACTCATCAAGTTTGAAATTCCACCGGTATCAGCTTAAATTAAATGACTTGTAAAGGTGGATATTTTGGTATGCAGGCAGACATACCTCGATGTATGGACATACATGATGTTGACTGATGGCATATGCAGGCACAGAGCTGCACACACACGCCACTGGTGGCGAGGAAGGTGTACTGTAAACTGCCTCATGTCGGCAGCCACTCTACACCGGGACACTCAGACATGTCCGCGTAATAAAAGAAAATGACTCGATTGCAGCCGGTGGTAAACCCCCCCCAGAAATAATTTAAAAATAGATGAGGAGGAGCATCCTGGCTAAAGGTGGATGGGTATAAATCATGTTCGTAACGTCTCCCACGGTGTGAAAATAGGTTATGGACAGTTTGGTGCGACTTCCATTCAAAGTAAAACGATGTTAGCTACAAATGACAATTATGGGACCAAAGATTAATGTAAAACCACTTGTTATTATCGAGCTAACATGCTGACAGGGAGTCATAAATTCAGCTAACTTACATTATACAGAAATATTTCTCTAAGCTTTGCCAACATTAGCCACCATAAGCTATTGGTAAGCATTGCTATGCATTTTCTATGAATCACTTATGCCACTAAGCAATAAAACAACTATAACTATACTATAAATACATTGGATGACTATTGCTGAAAAAAAAGCTAAACATAAATAGTTTATAAAAAATGGGCTTTAAACCTAAAAAGTTTCACCTTTCAAGACTATATAACAAATATGTCAGTTTATGCATTCATTGATGAGGAAGATAAAACATTTGGAAGTCTATCAGGCTTTACTCTTCTACACTTCTAACTGTATCCACGTGGCTCCTGCAGTTTAGGAGTTATTAATATATTTTACTAGAGAGGAGGGTGATAAACAAGATGGAAAGTAGATCCTTTAGTGCCTGACAAAACAAGTCAACCACACCTCAATGAGGTCAGATATTTCAAACCATTTTTTTTTACCTGCGTCTGGTTCCGCTTCCTTAAGGAATTTAGGAAAATGCGGTTATTTTGATACAGCATCCCGGACAGAAACATAACTTAAATATCTCCAATGCAAACAGACACATGCCCACACATGTGTAATGTAAACTCTATACAGTTGACTGATGACTAAATCAGTTTTAAAAGGAGGGAGAGATGTAAAGAGAGAGAAATTTATTCCCATAAACGAGCAGGCATTCATTTTATCAGTATGCTCGGAGGAGCCTGACGCGCACACACACACACACACACACACACACACACACACACACACACACACACAACCTCTCCAAATGAAGGTTTAACGAGGCAGACATGGGTAGGAGAGTGAGTGAAATGATGGTTGTAATGTCAGAGACAGTCTGTCCCACATGGTTCCCATAAGTGTGTGTGTGTGTGTGTGTGTGTGTGTGTGTGTGTGTGTGTCTTTTTGTACATGTTAACGTTTGTGTGTTGCATTAGTGGGATGTGACTTTTAAATCCCTATCATCTTTCAGAATGGATGAAGTTTTGGGGGGGGGCAGAGCAGCGACGGGGGGTGCTGGTGCAGTAGATATTTAGACGCCAACACACACATCCAAAGCCCCCAAACACACACACACACACACACACACACACAGCAGTCAAGTACATCTTGATCGCGCTGTCAACGATCAGCGCCAGCACCCTCATCTCCTCGTCCAAGTCCATATTTCACTCTCACCCTGTCCAACAGCACACACACATATTTATCCACAAACATGCACGTACACACACACCATTTCGACGTGTGTCACATGTTACAGTGATCTGTCCTGCTGATGATCTGTCTGAACACATGGTGGGTCATAGTAAACACGCACGTCATTAATAAGTAGATAAACAGGAACGAGAACTTAACATGATCCTAGTCAGGACATCACATACTCTACTGGTTTTATTTCTCTATGTTATGGTTTATCTTCATAAAATCACTTTTTTAAGAGAGAAACTAATACGAAAGACAGATACTGTATCAGTCACTATTCATGTTTGGTTGTGGTTGTTTGGAAACTAGTAAAAGATGTAGATAGTTAGTCAGCAGAAGAAAGAATAGATTATTCTCTCACAGGGAGGTTAACATCCTCAACATTATAGAAACCAAAAACCAGAGTGAACTTTCCAAGAGAAAAAACACTCCGAGATGAGAACGGACTGCGGAGAGATGCTGATGTGGCCCTTTGTTTTTCTATCATTTATGAGATACAGACTTTTTATTTTGGTGTTTTATAATCTACTCTACAAAAGCATTCACTGGGAAAAAAAAAAAGAAAAAAGGAAAGTGTCCACCAAAGCAATGGAAACGTCCTGCTTAAGTTGTTCACACATTAAAATACTGATTTATGTTGATAAGTTCCGGGGTTGTTTTTGTTCCAGAAGACTCACAATAATTCAAACGAGCAGAAACCAGTCCAGTTCAGAGTTGGTAAGAGGAACTATCACGTGATTTGGTGGGAAGTTAAAAAGCATGGTCTTATGAATAAAAACACAGGTATTCTGATGCCTGCTAGATGTCAATGGCTTTTTCATATAACCCCAGTGGGGAGTGTGGTGGAGGTCTTGACTGGCACTGTTGTAAATGGCATCCAGTGGTTTATGGGTAATGTCAGAAGCATGAGAAGACAGGACATCCCATGTTCTCCAGTGCAGATAGTGTAGTATATACTAGTGTAGTATTTGAAAGGAGACACCAGCTGTATTCTGTTAAAGAATTGTGTAGAACAATCTGCTGTTCAGCCAAATGTCTAAATACATATAATACTGGACTGTATCTATTAGTTTTCCATTACTATTGTTTATTAGAGGGGAATGATCATTATAAAAATGAATGTGTAATGAATGTAAGTATAATCTATGTACAGGGCAAATAGCAGGGGGCCCAATATTGATCCTAGTGGGACACCTTCATCAATCATATGGGGATTTAAATCCGTCCGCAACAAAAGTCTGAACCCAGAAGACTATGATGTGAACCATCTGTAAGCAGAATCAAAATGAACGGTAATTGACAAAACATTATTATCAATGGTAATCAAAGAGCACAATGTTTCTTTTGACCAAGCAAGTTAATTCTATAATGTACTACAAATGTTTTTACCCAGAAAACCCAGGTTCAAGCGAGATGTTTAATCATGCATTTAAGTATGTTAATGTTTCATTGCGCATGAGAAACATACTGAAAGCCTCTTCCAAGGCTGCTGCTGACTCTGACCTCTAACCTTTCAGTTCAACAGGAGCAAAAGATAAGAGTATTTTCCCAGCCGGTTCATTAGCAAGCTAACCTTTCCTCAGACGGGAGAAATTTGTATGCTCTTGTCTCAGCGCCGGCACATAGTTGAAGCTGTATGAGCTATGCACTGAGTTACATGTCAGTTTGTGTTGACCTATTCCTGCTTCAAGCCACTTCTACCCCATAATTAAGTGAATTATCTCACGGAGGACAGTACCATACAGTCCCACTGGCGGGTAGAAGGCTGCTGGCTGTTGAAGAAGCCGCCCTGACAAAATGGCCTCTCTGTACATAGATAATGAGGCAGGGGCCTGACAGGTGGGCCCTGATTAGGAAGGAAGGTCCTGTGGTTGGCATGGAGGTAGTACACACACACACACACACACACACACACACACACATTTATATAGAGCTCACCCAGTCTGTCCCATTGCGGTAAACACACTCATCAGAGCGGAGGCTGTCCCCGGAGAGGGAGAGCATGTTTGACATCATTAATTGGCTTTTTCAGTGCGAGGAGTCAGGGAGATGAAAAGCTTTATCAAGCTGAAATAATTAATTTTGCCCTCGCCACCCCGAATTCGCTGACACTTCACTTCTCTCAGAAAATGAAGAAGGGGAAGAAAATGACTACTTTTTTCCCTTCCCTCTCCTTTTTCTTGATTCAATCCCTCTATTAGTTTTTTTTTTTTTGCTCAGGCTCGGAGAGACGTATTAACGGAGGTAATGTGCGTTTTGTATTAGAATACAATTAAAAGGAGATTTAATTAACTTGAACCTGTATGAAGGGGGAAAAGGTTAGCTTTATCACAACCACTTACAAAGGCCATAGATTAGAGGGCCACACTATGTGCCCAGTGCACCGTACATAATATTTCCAATTAATTCTAAATTACCGAGAAAATTATAGGGGTTTGATAATACACCATCAGAAGGAGTAAAACTTTAATCACTTTGCCTATCTAACATAGCTCTGGTTGGATAATTAGTTTAATTAAGCTCTTTGAAAGGCACCCACATGTTGAAGTGGTAAAAAGTTTTAACTACACCTGAGTTTCACAATGTGGACAAAGATGGAAGTGGAATTAGAGCGGGAGAAAAGAGCAGCTCTGAATACATTGTGTGGAGACGACAGATGATTTCACTAAAGGAAGTTAATGCTTACGTGTGCCATCATTTGGACTTATTATCTGAGCTATTACAAGTATGCTTTTCCCATTATCAAATTGATTTTGACATTGGTTTTGCTGCCCTTCTTTGATAACTGTGAAGTTTATCTTATCTCAGCTTTTGAGGTATGAAAAAATTTTTTTTGGCAAATATGGTGATTGCCAAACATATATGATAACGTTGCACATCAAAAATATTATCATACTTGAAGTCATGATGGTGGAACAGAGCACCGATCTCTTTGCTACAAGAAATTATTTAGCAGAATATTGGTTGAAGACACGACTGTCTGTGAGTGAATCCCTCAGTAAAATACAGTTATACTTTTTAAATTATATTCCATGTTGCTTCCACTTCCTCTAATGTTTAATAACAACAATAATATCATAACACCAGCTCTCACAGTCCTCCAGGGCCCTTTGTGTATTTTCCCTCCTGGAGCAATTTGAAGAATATGAAGAGACTGAATAATAGAGTCAACTCTAGGCACACGCACACACACACACACACACACACACACACACTCTCACACACACACACACATACTCACACACACGCACACACACAGTATTCTCAGAGCCTTCTGGTGGGAGAACAGCGAGGGTTCTGCTTCACTTCCCATGTGGAGAAGCTACATATTAAACCAAATTCATGTGTGTTTTGTGTGTGTGTGTGTGTGTGTCCCTCTCGTCTTCAGCACATCTTTAGGCTACCGCCTCGCCTCAGCAGCTCTCACACATTCACAATATTTACCCTTCTCATTCGTCACAGGCCTGCACTGTTATTGTGTTTGGAGTCTCCCACACTGTAAAAAAAAAAAAAAAAACTCTCCGTGATACAAATAAATCATAGACACTGCATTTTGCTTCTGTACAGTAGCTGTATTTAAGCTAATATTTTGGGGGGTAAACATAAGACATAAATGCGATTTTAGCTTTTATGTTCTGGCAATAAAACCCACATACATAAAGCTCAGCTCTATTTTATTTGGCCCAGTGTTATTGGATTAAAGTCTATCAATTATTCATGCTACGATAAGCAACACCAATTAGTATAAATATGGAGCGCTTGTATACAGTTGTCCCCATGGTAAATGTAAAGTGACTGCTCAATGAAACGACTGGAAATTATTTACTTATGCTCAGTATGGTGGTTTATTACTTATGAAACCACACAACGGCATGCAGCGATTTTAATTAAGAATGATTGTTTTCTTCATAGACGCTGCTAAGGAAAGCTAATTAAATATAATGCCGGCAACATTTCCCGTAAGAGCACAGACACAGGTTTATTCACACTGGGATAGTATCCCCGAGTTATGCTTCATCATGCATCAAAGTTGGATACAATTTAAATTTTAAACACTTGAACAGATACAGAACAGTTCGGGTAACTCTCTACCGACACATTTTTTATTTTTTTTTATTTTTTTAAATTGCATAATAACCATCATTTTGCCAATTCAAATACCGAATTATGATTTCCATTATTGAGATTTTTTTTTCTTTAATCCTTCGTTGAAATTCACATTATAAAATAAGTTTAATAAATGAATGTAAAGCTGACTCAGGCTGCCTTTCCACAACATCCCTCTTCAAATTCCCAGCAGAAAGTACAACCGCAGTCTTCTACTGTTGCAGCTCCACCGGAGCCACCGGGGGTTAAGTGCATTGTTGGTGCAACCTTGACAGAAATTGTTAACAGAGGAAAGAGGAGTTTCCAACGAGGGATTCAATCCAAAGATCGTCCACAAACCTCTTGGCTACTGCCACCCCATTTGAATTGAAATGAAGTGTAGGTCCCAGTTCTTCTGAAGTAGACACGGCTGCATCGATTGAGTTTTCTGTCCGTCTCAGTAATCTTTAAATGGTGAACTAAACTACTCCTTACATGTGCTTAACATTTGCTTGGAAATTGTTTTAATGTGCAGATGTGGAAATTGCACGGTTTCAAGATTCTGAGAAGGAAGCTGATGTTTTTTTAATGAGTTTTCAAAAGAAATTCAGCCACATCCTCATCACAAAAACAGTGCCTCCAACCGGAGATCACTCCTATAAAATTAAACAATTTAAAGCTTCAATCCGCAGTGTTACACAACATCGTCTCAACCCGACGGCGTCCACATGACTCACATTCCCACTGCGGTCCATGTAGTAGTGTTGAGAATCTGTATTCAAAGGCAAGCCTTGTGGTTTCCACTGCTCGCACTGCAGCTGGGCACCAAGTGCTGACTAAAGCTTTAACATCTCAACAAAGGAGAAAATATTTTTGTTCACAAATATGAGCTAATAACTGTCAATAAATAGTTGCCTCTTTATCTTTAATAACTAAGAAACAGAAACTCAAAAACATAAAATGTGAACGCCATGAGAGCGTTCCTCCTGTTTGGATTTTGCCAAATTATTTGGAACATCCACAGACGTCACTCGTCCAGTCATAAGATGCAACCTTGTTTGTCTGTCTTGGTATGTTTGATATTAATCAATATGAGAAGAATGGTACTCCTACGCTAAATATGAGTCTACATCGAGCATCCGATTAGCTTAGCTTAGTTTAGCATAAAAACGGGAAAATGACAATCTGTGTTTTTTTACAAAGTGTTATGTGCTTGTTTTGACCGTGAGGATGCCAGGAAACCAGAAGAAATCCATATTGATAATCAAATAAAGTAATTATTATGTGACTAGGGATGCCATAATGTTAATAATGTGTCTTGGGTGTGTTCGTCGCTTACTTTGATCTGTGTGGTCGGCCTCTCCGGTTGAGCTCTCGCCGTGCGGCCGCAGGTCTCCCCCCGGCACCGCTGGTAGCCTATGTGAAAGAAAAGCAATAGAAAAGAGCAGTTGGTTGCGTTCATCTCTGTATAATGTAGCTTTTCAAGGGGAAATTAAGATTAATTCAGGTGTTGCAGCTTGCAGGAAATAGCCACGTCCTCTGTGGGCTGTGTGTCCACACTGGGTGACGGCTGCTAATTGAAAACGAAGAAATAATTACTGTCTTAAGAGTGATGGAGGAGACACTGGGGACTCCAAAAAAGAAATATGGGACTCCACAGGGACAGAGAAGTCTCACTGGGAGTCAATGGGTCCACTGGGAATTCCTCTTTGTCATTCGGTCAGCACCCGATGGGATCGACACACATTTATTTCACATTTATTTGTTACTTTTATCTATGTTTGACTGTAGTTTTGAACTCAACAAGCACACGCACTAGCACACACATGTATTACTGATGCACAAACTTCACTTTACACTTTACATATTTATAACAGACCAACACAGACACACTTCATGTCCTGGGGGACCATAAACCTCTGGGTTGTGTATTAGCGGCGATAACAAATGGCGATGGATTGGCGGCTCTGTGGTGTTGTCTGAGGATCAGTTGGTGCTCTGATCGTCCTCATCAGCAGATTTCAATTGGCAGTGCAGTCTAGCATGGAGACCGTAATCTCTCTGCAGTCTGTTATTTACATTTATTACCCTGCTAAGGAGGCACAGAACACATAAAACATCGCATACAGCATGTGAATGCATGAAGAGTTTCACAAAAATTCTATAATGCAGATTGGACAGATGCAAAATTCATTAGAATAATTCTGCTTCACTTCAAACGTGCAGCTTCAGTTCTTTTGAATTAAGGCTAAAGACTTAAATCAAATAATTATTCATTTCTTACACTGTAACCTTTATTCCTGTATTTCATACCTGAAAGCTGCTTTTTATTTCATATTCTCTTTGGCTTTTGAAATTGTATTTAAATGTCTTTTTATAATGTGTTTCTTTTGCACTTTGTCTTTTCTGATCCCGATTTTGAGTTGGAACAAAAATGTCAGGTTAGTGAACTGTGAACACCGGAAGACAAAAAAAACAGAGATAGATTTTCTGAGAATAGAGTTGATGAAAGCCCGCTCTCCATCCATCTTATTCTTCAGACACTCGACTCGCCCCTTTTGCCTTTCAGTCGCAGAGTTTAGCCCCACCTCTTATCTCCCATGTCAAACAAATCTGTCTGACACCGACAAATGAAATCAATGCAGCAGTGACAGATCCTGCACCGATACTGTGTGGAGACATGTTTGTAGCATTTCAAACCTGTTTATTGCTATTTTTCCAACCTTGAAATAGTCATTTATACTTATTCATGCTTTCTCTTTAATATGTTTGGCTTTTATTTTGTATGTTTCCTGTGCTGCAGTGTGTGCGCATATAAAGCACGGCTTCACTACAAAAGTGTAATACAAATTGCGACACTTTTCTCCATGCAGGTGATCCAATAAGGTCTAGAAGCAGTTGCCCAGACTGTGTAAGGCATGGGAATGTGTGTGTGAAACAGAAGTAGTGACTATGAGCGAGTGAGTAATGTATAATCTGCAGAAGAGCACGTTCTAGTGGTGTGTTCAGAGCACAGCAGTGCAGGCTCAGCGGGAGCAGACTGCCTCTCAGTCTGTTGTCTGTCGCTGCTTCACCCAAGCAGCCGGCCTTTTCTCACACACTTACACACACGCACACACAAAAATGTCTCTGAGAGCAGGCTGTCTTTTCACAGCAACAACAAACACTCTCCTTGCAACATGCCGCTACATGGGAGACGCCACAAATAGCCGCCTGGTTTTGAAGAAAACATGTTTTGATGTGGAGATATTGTCACGACAGTGGTGTGGATTCTGTTATAAGAATATAACAGTCTTTTGTTTTGATTCTTAGTATGACAAATCCGCTTTCTCATTATGTATGTCTCATTCTCAATGACATGTACTTGTAGGACATGCTCTCTTTAAAAAAAATTGAGTTTATTAGATGAAAAAAACATTGCAGGATGCTCTCGTTTGACCTCTTTAAAGAGTCATTTAGTATCCATTACAACGCCATCAAACCTCATTGACCTCAGCCAAACAGGCAGGGTTAGTCCTCAATAGCTGCTCTGAACAATAGCTAACAATAGGACCAAATGGCCTGCAAGCACCAACAACAACAGACCACCAGCATCCACCAGCCGTCACAGTCACGACTCTCCAGCTGTCCTGGACGATTTGTATGACATGACTCACTATTTTAAACTCCACTGTATATTTTGCAGCCGATCATGGTGCATGGCAGACATTTGCTGTCGCTGCAGCGCTTTGCTTCGCCTGAGTATTGTCTGTTTTAGAGACTATTTCAGTGTGCTTTGTCATTTTTTTTATTCATTTATGTCCACTTTAAAATACTTTTAAAACTAGAACTGCACTTCGACGGTACACGTGTCACAGAAAATAATAATTATAAAAAAAAAAAATTTTCCTGACCGCTGCATAATCTGAGGTTTTAATTTAGATTTACGTTAACTTCAAAAGACGTGTAAACCATTTCCACAAATAAAAGTGTGTTTAACTGGATTCATCATCCACTACATCCATGTGGCAATTAGAGGTTAAAGGATGTTCGTCATTTTCTCTATATTTCTGACTTCCCTACCCCGTCTGTGTCACCCATAACCATGAGTTCTTTAAATACAGCTCACAAATATATATTGTAATTCTAAAAAAAAAAAAAAAGGCTCAGCATTTTCCTAAAGCAGCTGGGCACTGTAGTTTTTAGCAAACATAATTTAAACATAAGTAAATTAATCTTTTGTTGGGGATTATTTTCAGCTGCGTAATAATCCACATTTGGAGTTCTAGTGAGTATTTACAGCAGCAGGACGCTGTGTGGCACTGAGTCAAAATAAACTACAGTGTGTGTTCATGGTAATGAAGTCACCAAGTGCAATGTGGTTCATTGATGTGTTTTTAATGTTGTGTTAATAAAAAAGGAAAACTTTAAAAAACGTCAGATTCTCCTTTAATCAGCGTGGCCATACAACACTGAGAGGGAGGCTTGACTAAAAGAGTCGACATTAGCATGATGCACTTATACTATGATTCTTCACTCATGATAACAGTCATTCTCATTGTTTTCCATTTTTGGCGTCAGTGTGTTTTCCCCCCAGCTTTATTTGCCAAAATCAACGATTCTCCAATCATCCCAGATAGAGCACCGTCTGCCTCATTTCAATGTGTCTTTAAGGCATGCTGCAGATCAGATAAAGCAAAGGAAACAAGTCCCACGAGGACCTTCTACTATACAGTATGTATAAGAACACAAAGTACACAACAGCAGGTGTATTACAGTGCAGTCAACAAGGAGATCTTATTTGTTTGTGTGTGAAAGTGTTTGTTGTCCACTCACAGCCAATGGACCTGCGAACTTACAGGGAGCTCACACTTGTTTATTTTCTTTTACAGCTCAACGTAATGTGTCTTTGCCCCAGTTTTGCACTGCAGTGTGTAGTGTGTTTTTTTTCCGGCTTGGTTTGTCTGTTACCGAAAAACTACTGAGTCGATTCTCGTGAACCTTGGAGGAAGGGTTGAAGCAAAGGCCAAAGAAGAACCCGTCAAATACTTAGGCAGATCCGAATCACGGTGCGGACACACACATTATGTTTCACTTTCGTCAACATTGCGAGACAGGGCATTTGTGCTGCATTCATGTGGTGTCGGAAAAATCTGTAAATTAATGGAAAATTCACGTGAACGCCCCATCAAGTCTGAACAACAACTCGGAAACAGATATCATTGTTTTTAAACGCTTAGCATCCATGTTGTTTCCACATTAAACCTTCATTAACACAAGACTATCTGAGGAGCACGTAACTGGCCTTGGCGGAGGTCTAGCTCTACATGGTATCCCTGAAACCCACCGTGACAACTTGCATGTGCGTTTTTTTTCTTCAAAATAGGAGGTGAAAATAGTCGTGTGGCTGCCAAAAACGCGCATTATTTATTCAAGAGCATTGTGTTGTTAAAACGTTCTTAAAGAATATGGATATCTTGAATTGAAATCTGAAATTTGGGAGTAGAATCCACGCTAATATTAGTGGACGGCTGCACTGGGAGACACAAAGGCTCCTAATTTCCTCCCGGTGCAGCAGCCCAGGCCTGAGTCAATCTGTGGGACTGTCGGACCCAAGGGACCCACCAGCCACCAGCTGACTGACCAAGCGGCCTGCTCAAAGGCACAATTAGAGGGTCTTTGTTTCACCCGGAGTGGCTCTTTGTGCCGTGATGTCGCCCGGTGCTGGAGGGGAACGTCATCAGTCACTGGCTGAATGGATCAAGTGAGAGGAGAGATCACACACACATACACACACACGCACACACACGCAGGTTGGAGGTTTGTGTCCCTATCAGAGCGAGGGATCTGACGGCACCCCGTGGTGCTTCAATAGGCCTCTTCAGAGTCGGAGGGTGCTAATGTCATGTGGATGACGGTTCATCGGTCGATTCTTGGCTGTCACTTCCTGGCTGAGCACGACCAGAATTTGTCAGATTTCTGCTCAAGCCTCAACACTTCAAAGCTAATTATTCAACTAACTGTAACTTTAATCTTTATTTAAAGTCCTCATCCGTGAAATAAAAAAACCTTTGGAAACATTTTTGGGTTTACAACTGGGATTTTTTGCACACTGAGCCATTAATAGTCCAACCAATGTTGTTTTTTTCCTTAAAACTACAAGTGTTGGGCTCGTTTCAGTCAGTTGAGGGACAAAGTGCTTTTACAAAAAGCTTCAAGTCACCATCCATTTAAAATAGCACCATCATCAACCCTCCTCTACCAATTCAGAGTAAATAAGATGTGACCTCGACGTCAACATTGTTAACAAGCAAGACCTCATAATCACAAAGCGATTGATCCCATTTCGTGTCATAGCCGAGCACGGTGTAGCGGTTACAGCGTCCTGACTTCAGAAACACAAGATTGCGGCTTTACAACGCATCAGAGAAAACCTGAGGGAGCTACTTGTGAGAGCAAGACATCAGACATGGAGTGTAGCGGGGAGACAGATAACAATATCTTTGTTTTAAAGGCTCCAGGTCCGTAATTGAAGAACGAAGCCTCTCGTTGAAACACTGTCACCCGCTGCTGGTTTTGTTTACACAGTGTTTTTTTTTTGCGATTGAAGCTATTTTTTCACCCTGAAATATATTCGCTTGGCTTTTGCAACAACGACTGATTAACCTAAACATTCCCTGTATTTTAAGTGAAAAAAGTTCTAAAATGATTTCCTTTATCTCACATTAAACTCTCAAAGAAGAGACACGAGTGAGCCCTTACATGCTGATGGTCAAATATATTCCACGCTGTCAGATTTACAGTGATTTCTCCAGTCATGTACATTAGACGTCACAGATGTCAGATCAGAGAAGTCATGATAAATCGGCGCCGAAACCCCCCCACCAATCAAACCCTTCTCTCTCTTAAAATTGTACTTTCTTGCATGAAGCCAGGTCTGGATTATGACATGGTTGACATCATTTGATTTCCCCTCCTAGGAGCTCTGAAAGTGCTCCATTAGAGTTATTGCTGGTGGGGCGCCGTGCCAGCGCCGGCAGCCTGCCCCTGTGACCCACAGACTCACCTGCTGAGTGTAATCTGTCCTGTTAAGATTAAGCCAAGTTTAAATTTACACATACTTTGGAGTCTTTGCACCTCCTCGCAACCGCACACTCTACTGAAGATTGTGCGGAAACACACATTAAGCAGTGAGGATTTTACACACTCGTGCTCTATAAGTGTATTTCAGCGTATGGGAAAAACTCACATCCCCGTTTAAAGGAATTATATCCCACTCTCATTTATTCATCCACTTGTTTGACAGAGATTTCTTGTACGAACAGTAAGTGTGTATTCAATGTATTTAGAGATGGAAGAGACACCACGGGCCCCTAAACACAGGTCTCTAATCTTATAATTTGCTGGTGTCTGTATTATGGCTGCACACAAGACGGACCATTTTCCGATGAAGATACGCGAAACTGACAACGTGCCATAAACCAAAAGACACGGATTACAGTCTCCAGAAAAGGGTCATCAAATCGAACCGAGCCCTTTGCCAAGGCGTGGATTCAAAACTGATCCGAGAATAGAACCGCGCAATAAATCAACGGGAATCCTTTTTATTTTCTTCCTGGTTCTGGTCTTCATATTTGTACTTGGGCATGTTGTTTTTCTCAAGATGGAGGACTTGCTAGGAAGTAGAAGAGAGAGGGGGGAGTGTGCGCGGAGGGTTCGGAAGGAGGTGGGGGGGTTGATTGGGAAGGAGAAAAAGAAAAGAGGTGGAGGGCAGGCGGGCAAGCAGGACAGTGACATTCACGCGTTACGACGTGGCGACACTGACAAGGTGTCCTCCCCGCCGCTCGGCCAAGCTGTTATCACAGTCGGCCCCCGTTTCCAGGTCGCAACCCTCAGCGGCACCGGCATTATTGGGTCGCGGCTTGGTGCCACAACCCAACCCCGGTGTGGGCCGACGATGCCATTGTCCGACGGTGAAGCGTGGCTTTGAGATACTGAACACACACACAGGCCCACTGATCCGCCCTGGCAACCTCCCTAGCAACCATCTGTCCTGCTTTGCCATGCTCGGGCTCGGGCACAGCTAGCAATGGGCATGCCTTGACACGTCTGGGTTAATGGGACAAAACGGAGGCGCACAAGAGGACAAAGGACTCACAAATGAAAGAGTGTAGCCAACAGAGAGATGCTGCAAAGAGGGCGCAGAGAGAGGAGAGGAAAAAAGTGGAAGTAAAGATACGTTTCTACTTTAAAGTGACTGAAGAAAACGTTAATAATTAAAGATGAGTTGCAAGAGATCTTGGCTCAATAGTGCAAACTAAGATAAGTGTTTTTGTGGCCTTTTAAAACAATCCTGGATAATGTTAGTTTGTACAGAATACATCAGATTAGTCGCCCTCTCAAATCAGTAATTTAGCTGCAGGCCTCATCAGACGAGTATTATGTTTATATCTAATACAATATTAAGATACGTACATGTTATAGAGAGAGCACATGTATTTCAACAACATAAAATGACATGATACATACAAAAAACAAGGGTTACAATGCACATGATTCATATAGATACACGAGGCGACACGTGTTTTGACCTTTATCATTGTCAGAACGCACATTTATACGAAATAAATGAACTGCTGGACAATGTTGGAAATATTGTGTTGTTGAAATTGGGTTTTTGTGCAAAAACATCTCTTTACTTGTAGAAATGACGGAAGGATTTCTGCTTGATCATTTTTCCCCCGTCTGGCTTCTTTCCGTATTCAGCACCGTACCCCTTCAACATAATCGCTCATTTTACCTAATCAGTTATCTTGTCATTGTGTTGCCAGCTATTACCATTACAACCAACAACAAACCTGTGACATGAGAAAGTGCTGACAAAGACGTCACGTTCCAATGTGCGAGGCTTTCTGAGGAAGTATAAAAGGATTATCTTCTGAATGAGCCTCGAGTTTGTTGAACATTGAGCCGCGTTGGTTGCACCCTGTCAGTTTTGAAAGCAAATTAGCAATTCGGAATATAAAATCTGATTTCTTAGTTGAACTTTTGTAGACTTGTGTTGTCGATTGTGATTTCTACTCGGAGCCGTTTCGGACGTTAGCGCCCTTGAGGTCAACATGTGATTGGTAAAGGAGCGGGGAGAGTGACGGTTTGCTTGCTGATGCTATAGATTTGAGGGTGGGTTAGGGCGGGGCGGGGCCGGGGCGGGGCAGGGCCGGGTGCGACGCTACATCACAAGCAGATACATCTTCCCCTGTCGAATCGCTGGCTTGTGTTGCCTTATCAGCGCTGTGCCAAAAGGCCTCCGAAACAGTGAAACAGTGACCTCACATCTTTCCCCAAAAAGTCTTCTTTAACATGCAAACGCCCTGCCTTTGTCACGCCGTACACACAAATCAATCCCCCGCCCCCTCTAGCGCCCAAAACCCCGGGCCTATCCAAGAAGCAGAGGGGAGCCTGAGACAACTCGTGATGGAGCCTCTTTTGATTGCAACTGAAATTTCGTCGCGTTCGTTCTGTTCATCACTCCTAACCAGATCTGGCTCAAACAAGCAAGCTCGAACAACATGTTTTAAAGAGAAAAGAACATCTACAAAGAAAAGGAAAAAGAGCGCTTTTTGAAGAGCGAATACGAGGGAGTTTAAGAGGATCGGGACTGTGCATGTCTACAGAATAAACTGATTTAAGGATGCTGCGTGCTCGTGAATTCGCTCATTCTCTTCCGTCTTGACCGCAAAAAAAGATCTGTTATACCCTCAAAACTGCTCTGCCCTTTTCTTTTCTTTTTTACACCGTTTGAACAAGCAATGTCAAGTCAGAAGAAGAGCAAAGCGAGCACCACTCCCCTGGGTCGTACAGGCGGGGAGATCAAGTGCTCATCATTCCAAGTTTGGTTTAGCTCCCGTCTTTTATTTGCTTCCTCAGAGACCTTGGGTTTCTCGCGACGACGGCGGTTAAAAAAGGGGAAAGAGCGATCGATTTGAGGATATGATGAATGTAGCAGATGAAAATGAGGGGATATTTTGTGCCATGCCAACTCTCGACTGCCCCCCCGCCCCCCTTCTCTCTTTCTTTCACCATCTTGCACTTTCAAAGAGCTGAGAGGCCATAGCGAAAGTGAATGAACCATGACCACAGGCAGATGCTCCCCACATCTCTCCGTCTCTCATCGTGTCTTTCCCACTTTACACCCTCCATTTCCCACAACTAACTTGACACTGCTGTTCCAACGAGGCCCATCGTACATTTATACACTTTTGGGTTTTTTCTTTTTTAGTTATTGTAGCTGATTATAATATAAAGTGGATCAAGACGTGAGGTAAAAATACTGTTCCTCTGTGTTTATGTAGTTTGGTGTACAAATGAAAACATGGAAGACATTATTCTTTTGCCTACTTCATATTTGAACCTTTTACATGTTTTTTAAATTGTCTTTGTATTGTATATTGTGGTACAGTTTTATGTTTTTGTTACAGTGCAATTTTGAGTAAATGCCATTTGTTAATTTCTCCCAATTCCCTCTGGGCACTTGAAGGCCAAATGAGCACAGATGGGACATTTTCAGTGCTTTGGAACAGTTCATTTGACTGATGGATGACTTTGGATTCAAGATTATTGTTTCACACTCTACATAGCACACTTTGTCTCTCAGAATAGCTGAAGGTCACTGAAAACATATTGACTCAAGGAACACATCTGCAACTTTTTAACAGACAAGTATCAGAAGATTTTGTGCAGGAAACAAAACAAAAATGCAAAAATATCACATTTTAGTTAATGTATAGTCGCTGTAACAGCTTCTTGAATTATAACAAATCCTCTAGATACAGTACAATGCTGACCTAACATTAATTACCTTCTATTTATTGCAACTAATATTATAGAAATATAAATGATATATACATTTATTTCAGTTTGTCATCATCCTAAGGTGCACAAAAAAGTTTTAAAAGTTCTAACAATTTAATGTAGGCAATGATTTTTTGGGGTAAATGAAAACAAAAATGCTTCGCCATCAAAATAAACTGGTTTTCCTTCCTGAAAAATATAGTAATTTAATTTATATGGTTTTAATCTAACAACAAATACACATTACAAGTATTTATTCAAGTAATGACAAAATACATTTCAATGTTCTCCTTTTGGTATAACGTGGTTCACATTGCATTGTAAGTAATAATATAATCATGTTTCAACATTTAGAGAATAAGAAAGTGAACACTAATCTGCTATTATGACACATTTATTTAGTGGGAATATTTGCCTATGTTTGGCCACAAATTGCCATAAAACCTGCTGTTTTTACTCTGCTTTTTATGATGTTTGTAGTTTTCTTTTTAGTTTTTTTTTTTTTTAAATCAGCTTTTTAAATAAATATACAAATAAAAGCTTGATTTATGCTCAACCTGCAATTTTTTAATACTGAGCCCAACAGTCTATCACATACTCGTTCTATTCAGTGTCTGTGTGTGTGTGTGTGTGTGTGTGTGTGTGTGTGTGTGTGTGTGTGTGTGTGTGTGTGTGTGTGTGTGTGTGTGTTGACCATGACCACATTTCTGAAAGCAGGAATCGGGCCAATCACTGGCAAGCAGCGGGGCAGTGAAGCGACCCAAAATTCACTCTCCTGACTCTCAATAGGTTTTCACTGCAGAGCCAACAACACTGCCTCATCACCCCTGCGCTGCCAAAAACAATGTTTGTGTGTTGTCTGAAGAATTTCTATTCCAAGACGCTGTTTGGAATGAAAAGCGTTGCCTGACCTGATAAAAATGTTAGCATTTTGGCAACAGAGGATCCAAATTACCTATTATTCTTTAACAAAAACACAAAATGTGTGTTCAATTTCTGCCACTGGTACATTTTTCCAATGCATTCCCTTTGATTTCTCTTTTTTTGTGAGGAGTCAGCAGGGTGTGTGTTGCAGCAGAAGACAATACAATGTTGTCGTCATTATGCATTTTTTCATATAAGGCAGCTCATGTAATTGGGATTCAAATAAACAAACAAGCATTTTCTGGTTTCATCTGCTTTTCTATGTTTTGTATAAAAGTAAATGAAATACAAAACAAGGATCTTTTTGATGATTTTTTGGAGATAAAGCGTTTAATCAATGGTTTAAAAACAAAACACAATCAATAGATTAATCAATAATCAAAGTAAGTGTTAGTGCTACCACAATTTGCCTTTGGTGCCCTTGATTAACTATTCGCTAATTGGTGATTGGGTGAATAAAATCAATTTTTTTTTAATTTACATTCAGAATGGGAAATATAAACAAATGAAGCTTCCAGTCCAATAGAAATTGTTGTGAAAAACAAACTAATTTCCTCCATGGAAACTCATAAATATTGTGAATATGAGTGAAAATATTCAGCTTTTTGACTGAAAAGGTTTTTTATGCCACTTCCACCAAAGAGTTTTAACAGACCGTCCATATTAAAGTGCAATATGCTGTGTTTTTTTTTGTGTTTTTTTTAAGTAGGCTGATTATACTGAAGCAAAACAGCCTTACATTATGTTCTGTACGTCCATATAAACATAAAAGTCACAATGCATTACACTTTTTCATTTAAATGCAGTGCAGCCTTAACAGACACCAGATTGAAAGCACCCCGATATGGTTTCACTAAATCACTATCTCACACACACACAGTAGTGTGAAGGACATGATGTGGTATAATCCCTCCATAGAAAAAATAAATAAATCCGTCCTCCACCAAATAACTCTGTGAATTGAAACTACTCTATTGGCGTGTGGATGGCATGTTATTGCTTGAGACAACTTCTCTGTTTGGAGATGGAGAGGAGGCTTCTTCCTCTCTCTCAGTAAAGAATATCCTGATAAAAAGGTAGAGCAGATGAGAGGTGGAGGGAGGGGGGGGCTGTGTACGCGAGGTGATACGGCGCACAGAGAAATTTCATTTCCTGCCTTGTACAGAGAAAATAGTATCAGCTGGGAAAACCTGGCCGAGAGATGGGAGATTTACCCTCCGAACATTGATAACCATTTGTTCATTTCCTGACAACAACAGGGGAAAAAAATGCATGAGTCTCCTCTGAAATGGAATAGGTTGAGTTTTCTCGTTTTGTTCTGCGGAGGACGGGAGTCTATTTCATCGCCAACATGCAGCAGTGCTCCTAATCACAGAATCAGTTATTATTGGAGGGAGCGTTTGCTGCATCGGCTGCACAGCTGAGAGACGAAAAAGAAGGGGTCTGCGGTCAAATTCTCCCACTCTTGTGTCGCTTAGCTTCTCTCCGCCAGTTCGGATTTGCATTTTAATGGAAGGCTTTTATAGACTTCTCGGTGGCGTTCGTGGCACCACAAGTGGCATCATTAAGTGAACTAAGCCGGATTAGAGCCGATGCTGAGGTCAGATACCCATACGCCATAACAGAACCGAAGCTTTCTCCTCCAGGATTAGACAGAGACCGAGAGACGGCGGCGGAGGGGGGAGAAAGATGAGGGGTTTGGAGGGGAGGGAGGATTTTTTGTAGGGACAGAGAGGAGAACAACCAGAGTGAGAAAGATAAAAAAAAAAGGGGGGAACAGAGCAGTGGAAAAAGAGGGAGTGTGAGAGAGACATGAAGGGAAAGAGGAGAGACGGCCCGCAGCAAGGTGATGAATTGCTTGTAAAGTGGCTCCTCTTCAGCTCGAGGGCCTCTCCGCTCCCTTTTTTGGCTGCAGTTCCAGTTTGCCACAAAGTGATATAAAGCACAAACCTGGGAATAACAGTGTTTGCAAACAATTCAGGGCTCACACAGAGATAATAGGACCATTCACATAGTGTCAGGTAAGCTGTCAGTCAGTCATGGTTTAGTGTGTAGGGGCCTTAAGTTTGGAGTGAAAAATAAATCTAAAACACTTCGTAGAGACTACATCTACTTATTTACTCTCTTTAGATCAAAAACTTTTAGTTTAGCATGACGGAAAGTCTCTCAACTGTTCTGCTGTCTTGTTTTCCAATTAACCTTTCCGGGGTCCAACCTTTGCATGGAAAGACATGGATCAATGCCCACAACGATAAACATCTGCAGAGCACCTATACCCGGCTGGGAAAGTGGCTTTGTAAATGCTGTGTCAATATTAACTAGCGGGTATTTGCCGTCAGTCCACAGGTCCGATGCGTGCCAGGTGCACATGTGAAGGGGAGGTCGCTGGAGCGTTTGAAAGTGGCGTTGAACTGCTGGAAATAGAAAGTAGTCTTTGCATCCAGGTATATGTCGACTCAGTGTCACCTCATATTGTTATTTAAATAACGCACCCTTGGGAAGACTGAAGAGGTAGCCGTAATCTAGGAAACCACACACAGTGGGGACAAAGTCAGCGGCAAACTCAGCCCACTGGATATGAGGATGTGTTCAAAAGGTCACTTTAGGTCACTGACATGTGACTGAAAAACACCAGAAAGGCTGCGATCTAACATGTGACGTGCTTTTGTTATACATCGAAAAGATACACCCGCACACAAAATAACAAGATGTAGTTTCTATATGTTCAAAAGTGTGTGTGTGTGTGTGTGTATGTGTGTGTCTGTGTGTGTATTGTTCATGAGCCTAACACAGCGTGCTGTGCAGAGATGAGCGGCCCGTCACTCTGCAGGCATCAGGCCGTAGAGGTCACACCCCAACAGTTGCGGAGAAGAAGAGATTATGCCTGTGTGTGTGTGTGTGTGTGTGCGGGTGTGTGTGTGTGTGTGTGTTTTTAAAAAAGCAGAGATTATGCATTGTGATATCAAACTGGGTTAACGTAGCGGACTGTGTTTGCATACAGGGGTGCCACGGCCTCGCGGGTTTTAGCTTTAATCCCCACACCCACTGAATCCTCACCGGCTGATTTGGCACTTTTTCAGAGTATTAGGCCACCAGGCGAGGAAGCTTTGTTTACCCGACAGACAAGTCATCATGTTTTATAAAATCCCTACTAGCCTCCTTTTTCCCTGCACCTCTCCTGTGGGAATTATTCTTTTTACTTTGGTTTGCGTCAGTGACATTGAACCTCGAGGTCCCTGACACAGTACTGAGACAAACATATAAGATAAATATAAGAAGAACTTTGTATCAAATAATGCACAGGAAAGATTGCAGAGTTGCTCATGAATAAACAAAAGCAAAAACAGGTTGTATATTTACTTTATTCATGTTCTGTTAAATGTTAAAGTTGCAGTTTGTTGAAGATCATCTAAAACCTTCTCAATCAGCTTCTTACTGTAAATGATGTGTTCTTACATATTAAATTGGTTAAACTGGTTGAAAAATTTTAACATATCGTACTAATGAATTTTCAATTTATAAGATAAATACTTGAAATAATGTTTTCCGACCCACAAGACATGAACTATTACAGTATATGGCTGAACTATATGATATTAAATGCTCAACTTTATCCTAAAACTAGCTTTTTGCGGAGCTTCCTCAGAAGATAAAGATGGCTCAGTTTTCATCAAGTATGGCACTAGTCCTGTGATGAGAGGCGGCTGAAAGCTCTGGAAACAGCTAGTAAGTGGACCTTGAGTCAAGATGATTTTTTTTTTTAAGAACATGGTTGTTTTTGATGCATAATATATATGTAAACTCAGAATACATTTTGAGTTTGAAACTTGTCCTCCTCAGTATTTTGTCCTCAGAAGGACACATTCAGGTAAGTCAGCATTGGGACACTTCTGTGAAATATATAAAATATGATATTTGTCCCCGGTAACGACTGCGTGCTGTGGGCAAAGATTGCAAATTTCATCAACAAACACTTTACCTTCATATTTCGGCTCATTGCGTTTGTTACTCACATTTGTTATGCTGTCGGGACGAACACACATATGAAGCTCGTTTCTTAACAGCAGTAAACAAAAAAATCACAAAAAGTAGTTTGTGGGGAAATTAACTAAAAGGGATTAAATAATAGATTAAAATCAATAGGAAAAACATCGCTTCACAGTTGCTCTGATTAATGGTCTCTCCTGGAATGATAAATTAAAGTTGAAAACTTTCTGTAGACATTATTAACCCCCCATTTTCTAACTCATTTAAAAAGCTGCAGGCTTATTTCCCATTATGTTGATAATGTGGGTATGGTTTGCCAAAACTCTTTTGTGCTAATTGTGTGTTGGTTCAAAAAGCCATTTTCTGTTAGAGTGCACAAATCCATTACGGCCTCCTCCTTAGCCCGGATAATGGGGATTGAAATAAAGCGGGGGCTAAAACATGTGGCCCGGGACTCCCAAAGATATGATTGATCATCTTATTGCTGGGTGTTCAACCGGTTTGGTTGTGTTAATCGATACCATTACCTCCTACGGATTAAACAGCGGTCTGTTAACAAACCCAGAACCAACGAAAGAAAGAAGAGAATAGTCTCAAATACTAAAACTGGTTAACATCAAGCTACTACTTTAACTTGTAGTTAAACTCTCTCACAACAACCTCCATCGACCTTCAGCGGATCCCCATCAGTTATCAAGCACAACAAAGATAAATCCTGCGGTCATCAAGCGACAAATCCCAAATCTCACGTACAAGTTAACCGACTTTGTTTGAGTTTTCCAAGCAGAGGAGTCTCTCGACCTGGTGACTGGAAGAATGAGCTGGAGAGACTCGACCCTCGTGACCCAACACAAACTGATTCAAACATCTGAAACTGAAAGTTACATTATGATCATATCAAACCCAACTTTTGTCATGACTGGCATTTATCCAGCGATAGACAATAAATGCTTTTGCACTCATATATCTCTATATCGTAGTTTGCATATGCGTTTTATGCGCATTTTAGATTTGAGCATGAAAAAACCCTGAATGGAATTGCCGAAAAATTGCTGAAATATTGCAAAAAAAAACGTGTTTGCTTGGCTGAGGTGGAAAGGTTGATGTATGGTGACATATTTAGTGACTAAATGGTGACTTACACTGAAGCTTTTGCTCCTCTGATCTGATGTAACCTTCTTCACATTAATACAAGAAACAAACACAAAAAAATGTCATATTTTCATCCAGTTTTGGACGTTGTTTTTCAGTTTGAGTTCCGACGTTAATTACGTCATCTTGTGGCGCCCTCTTCTTCTGCAAAGGAATTGGCGTCATGGTGCAACCTACTGCTTATCTCTATGAACCAACTGAAGCGGGAGTGGATTGAAACAAGCAGTCATTCACATTTCTTTAGCCCACTTTCTCCAAACTTCAGTTCAAATTTGCAATACATTTGAATGGACAAGATGCACGTTATGAAGTTATTTGAAAGAGCAGAGCAGTTGGTCTCTGGCATTTTGAATCTGCGTCGGTATAAGAACAGCGACAGTGATTTATGAAGGTTTTCAATTCTGGATTTAGAAATTGTATCGGATTCATGGTTCCAGCTCAACTTTGGAGGCCCTGGTGGAACGAGCTGTAATCACATGCTGTCCTAATTCAAAATAAATGTATCTGCATGCGACATTTTTATAAAAGCCAAGCAAAAGTGCATCAATCAGATTACAGTGCAGGCACAATGAGGACTGAGTTATTCTGATCATGATTGGAGTGTATTGTGAGGATATGGCCCACTTCATGTTTGTGTCTTCACTGCCAACTTAGTCACAGCCAAATGATCTGCAACAAATGATTGAAGGAAAACAGCCAAAAAGCAAAACAACAGACAAACAATTCATTACACTGCACACTGAATGAATAACAATCACTCACATTGCGTGCTTCCTTTTGTTGAGGAACTAAAACAAAATCATTTTGCCGTGTGTTTAGGAATGGAGCTATTGAAATGTAGAAGAATGTGTATGGGGTTAGACAGCAGGGCAGGTCAAAGCAGGAGGGGTGAGAAGTGTCAGCTAATCTGCTGCAGGGTGATATAGATAAACAGCGATGCCTCCCAGAGAGCGGATGTTGTACCCAGACGGACACGGAGCGGTCGGTGGCAGCAGGAGATAAAGGATGAGCGAGAACACTGCAGAAAATATCTCATAATCTTTTCCTTTTTTTCCAGTTTTCCAGGTCAATTTTCAATGCTTTTTCACTTGTTGGAGAATAATCATCATTCAAGAAGTATGTAGATAAAAAGCAATTGAATTAAGACATTTTTATATATATTTATTCATACTGTTAAGACTCTTATTCTCTCAGTAACAATACCCAGCAATCCTCTTGCTTAATGCTTTCTGTCACAAACAGAATCTTTTCTTCGTCTTTTTCAGTATATTTACAGAAGAAAATATACATGTTGAAAGTTGGTTTTCATCAGCTCGTTACAGAAACTATTTAAGTTTAATAAACAGCGAGTTTTTCCTGCTTTTTCCCTCCAAAGTGAACTGGCTCTAATATCTGTACTATGGCTGCGTTTAACGATTATTTTCATTATCGGTTAAGCTGCATATTATTTACTTATTATACTTATATACTTATTAATCGTTTGGTCAAAACAATTTCAGAAAATAGTAAAAAAAAAAAAGAAGGAAAATGTCCATTCCAGTTTCTCAAAGTCCAAGAAGATGTTTTAAAATGTCTCGTTTTGTCAGGACTTTTCTGCACTTTTTGGCACGAAAACTGACTTTAAACTTACTCACTTTGAAATGACAACAACAATGATTTTTCAAAGTGGAAAAGAAACATTTCGTAAAGGTGGGATTAAAGATGAAGTGACTTGAAGTGACGGAGAGTTTCTGCAGTAAGAAGGAGGAAGAGGAGACATGAGAAGGCCTGCGCTGTCCTGTGTCATCTCACACTAATAACTCATCTGATCTGAATCTCTGGCCTGTTTTCTCCTTTTCTCTCTTTCCTCACGTCTACCTCCCCCCTCTCTTTTCCATCACTCTCCCTCTCTGTCCCATCTCCCTCATTAGACCTTATCTAAGCTTCCACATTCGCTGTTGGTTTTTATCTGTCTAATTATGTTGCTACACACCTATGGAGGGAGTAAGGGAAGCCCTGCGGCATGCTGGGAAGACGATTCTTCTGTGGCGCTCTCTTGTGTCCTGCCCTCTTGACTTTTACACTCACACACACACACAGCCTCTCTGTCTCTCCCACACACACACACACACAAAGACAAGCAAAATGTCCCTACCCTCTTTTCAATTCAGTCACCTTTTCAGCATCATGGGGGCCCTTTGAGCAGGGCCCCCGGCCCCTATGTCCCCCGAACAGCCAGGCTCAGTGATAAAACTCCCCAGACACTCCTCCATTATGAAGCAGTGATAGGAGGTGCTGCCTTGAGTAATGCACAAAAACACACACTCGCACCGTCCTCATACAGACACACAGACACACGCTCATAAAAGAAATGCTGCAAGCACATAAAGGAATTTACACACACACACACACACACACACACACACACACACACACACACACA
>CALSBV010012184.1:6986534-6999451 GCA_943590825.1 Bovichtus diacanthus | reverse complement strand
CACACACACACACACACACACACACACACACACACACACACACACACTCGTCCCCTGCTTCCTTATCAACCTTTTCCAGTAACCACTGCGTGAGCTGCATGTGCTTTTCTTAAACATAGTCCTTTAAGGATCCAGCCGTCATTGATAGAATATTGTTAGAATACTGTCCGCGCTCGATGTTTATAGAAAATGTGCTCGTTTTTTCTTGTTTTCTTCTTTCTCATATGTCTTTTACAGAAAACTTTTCAAACTGTACGCAATTAAAAACAACCTTTAATGACACAAAGTCGTGATTTTCAGGCCCTCAGCGGCGTCATCTAAACAGGGAAGGATGTACACCTGGCACAACAGGTGAACGTAATAAACTTTAACAAGTTGAGAGGATGACAGCAGCATTACAGGCGTTACAATGTTTTATACCACTTCCTGTTTCTGTGCTGAGGAGACATGCAAGTGTTAAATACATCCAGTGGTGGAAAGTATATTGACTATACTCAAGTACTGAACTTAAGCAAAGGAGAAGTACTGAATATATTTCCACTATATGCTGCTTTTCATGTTCTTCATATACATCAAGCTCTTTCTCAACCAGCTACAAAGTTAAACCGCTGCTCACATGTAAGAAAAGCTACGATGAGGAAGAGCAGCACATTTCTTTTATATTTACGAAGCAGCATTAAACATTTGTCTTTTTTGCTTCACAAAAATGTGTGGAGCCATGCAGCAGGAAGAAAAATAGTTGATTTTCCAACAAATTCATAATCAACTTTTAGCTCCAAAAAAGGATTGTTTTGATTAAAAACCATATAATTCTGAAGTCTGTCAAAATTAAAACAAGCTTCGAAAAGTTATCACTTTCTGCAAGTATTTGGCTTAAATGTGTTATTCTACTTAAAATAATGACACATGTGAAAAATGTTTTGTGCAATGTAAGATGCATAAAATGTATATTTAGGTTTACATTAAAATAAAGAGTGTTTAATGTACTTTAGGGAGCTCAGGATTAGGCCCCCACTAAGTAAAGGTTAAAAGATAAAACTTCCGTAAAGGTTTCTGCAGGACTTGTCACAGCGGGACGTTTCACAGACAAGCAGGAGTCAAGCCTGTCAGGGTCAAACTGCAAACGCTGCTGACAGCAGCCACAGGGGGGGATCATCTGGAAGTGTGTGTGTGTGTGCGTGTGTGTGGCTAGGACCTACAAGGGCGATAACAACCAACACCGATGGCCCTTCCCTATCTGCTCACTTGATCCCAGCACACACACACATGCAAACACACACACACCACGGTGCGTACAATATGTGATTTTAATGAACCTAATCTCCAGGATCACCAGGTCTGTGAGCCGGGAAATTAACGAGAGCAGGTTAAACACACACACACACACACACACACACACACACACACACACACACACACATCATTTGAAAGGGGTTTCACTGAATGTACTCTGTGTATGTGTGTGTGTGTGTGTGTGTGTGTGTGTAGGGGTGAAATTGGTTTTCCTCAGGATTAAAGGATTAAAAAGGCTGTTAGTTCCTCAAAGTACTCCAAATGCCCCCCTCAGTATTCATTACAGCAGATACAAAAGGCAGAGAGGAGCTCATAATGGCCCCGACCTTCTAATCATTTCAAGCAGGGACGCCGACACACACACGCACACACACACTCTCTCTCTTTTATTATCATTATCGACACTATTAGCATGAGATAAGAACTGTCTGGAAATCACAACAGGAGGAATTTTTGGGTATTATTGAGGAAACCGTGGCAGAAAATGTTTTTAATATTCGAACAAATTTGTTCACCACTTGCTGCGTTTAAGAGTCTTTTCTTAACGATTCCCTGATGCCAACAGGTCTGGTGTGAGGCCTGCCAGCCAGGAATATTGTAGATGAGGATAATAAATCAATATGTGAGTGCCCCTTCACCCGCACCCCATGGAAAAACTGTCCCTTCAAGCAGGGAGGAGGGGGGATTAATTGAAAGTGATTGAGAGCATTTCTCACCGTGCCCTTTTTTCACCCAGCGGGTAGCCACTTGTTCACTGACAGCAATGGAGGGATTGGTTTACATTGTCTGCTGCTGGTCGACCACTGTGTACATGTGTGTGTGCGCACATACAAGCGTGGAGGCCTAACAAGGCTGAAATTGATGCCATTTTGGGTGGGGAGTCATTTTTTGATGGTTGCTGACATTCGGCTCCAGAAATTACTGCATTGGACGTGGAAAAGGTCAAAGCCAAGGACAAGCAATTGGGGGGGAAAAGAAAAAAAAAAGAAGAGATGACAAGACAAAAGAAGAGACACGACGACGGGAGAAAATAAAAATAAAGTTTGAGCTGTCAAATAGATTTAGTGGAGTAAAAAGTACAATATTTGGAGTCGAGGTGTAAAGAAATACTACAATAAAGTACAAGTATATCAAAATGTTCAGTACATGAGTAAACATACTGAGTTGAGTTACAGCAGTGTTTTCTCTCCATTTACTTTTAAAAGTAAGAGTTGCATAGTCTCTTTTTCTTTTCTTTTTTTGATCTGAATAATTACAGATGTACAAGTCAGCTTCCACAGAAGCCGTACAGCCACGGTTCAAACTTTTTATTTCCTCCATTTTCCCGCAATAACAAGTTAATTTCATTTGTTTTCTCGCAAATTATTTACACCATTATCTCGTTCTCCCGGAGATAACAAGATATAAGCAAAGGCTATTACATTTAGCTGATGAAACACTGTTTTCTCACAAACACGAATTATGTTATTATCTCGAGAAAGTTGTTAACTCGGGAAAACAACATTTGGTATTTCAAGATAATGAAATGAATAACTTGTGACCTCGAGAAAACAAACACAATTAACTCTTCATCACGGGAAAACTGAGGAAATAAAATGTTTGAACCGTGGCTGTTTAGGGCCTCAAATACGCTTCTGCCTTATTTGATAATACGACAAAAAAGGAAGGGAGGTAAAAAGGTAAAATGAGCCATTAGTAGGTTATCACTAAACACTGGTTGCACTGCATTCCACAACTCAATGGCTTTACTGTCCAGTAGATGAAAACCCTCCAGTCTTAAGTTTGTGTTTTCAGAGGCACTACTCACGTATAAAACACCCCATCAGCTACTACAGGAGACAGGAAACTATTACATGCACATCATTTTTCTTCACCGCTGGCACACTGTAGTAATCACAGCCCCCCACCCCCCCCACACACACCCCCTCCACACACACACACACCCCCACACCTCCATCCTGAATCACATCTGCCTCCTCCTGTATCGTCTTCCTCCTCTAAAAGCACTGAGAAAAACTCCTGACAAAATAAATGCTGAAACCACAGCTCCTCAGCTCGTATTTCTTTACCCAGCTCTTCTTCTTCTTTATTTCCTCATCATCATTTCAGGGGTGTGGGGAGGGGAGGGGGGGGGGTAAATGTTTGTCACATCTATTGTCTGGGTGCACAACAGCTGCTTGGGATTTTGGTTATCTAGGATTTTTTGTTGCACTTCTTTTGCATTTCTCTGGATAAGAGTGTCAGCTAAACGCATAAAGTGCATTTGTATAAGTCAGCATTACTCAAAGTCAGATCCCCAGGCCTGTTTCTTTGCTTTTTTTTGGGGGGGGCCAGATTGGGAGTTTTATTTCGATAAACAGTAGGCTACTAAAAAATAAAAATGAAGGCTCCAGGTTCAGCTGGTTCCATTATTGCTTTCGTCAACTGCTGCAGGTGAATTTTCACTTTGAAGATCTGAGAAGAGAGCGCGTGCAAATAAGTCTGCCAGCAACATGTATGAGCTAACATGCTACATGCTAATAATAGGAAACGTGGGAAAAGGTTGGGTTCGATAGTAGAGAAAGGTAGGCTTAACTTTAAAAAAAAAAAAGTGGGGTGGTTCGAATTTTAACATTATGTTCAAATAAAACGTTTCCTGCTTACAATAGTAAGTTTCTGGTCATGAGCTAATTTCTTCCGCAATCCCTCCATTTTTTTCCTCATTTCTTCATCACTTTTCCACATCTCTCCTTCTCTTTATACCCAAACCGATCTTTCTTCCCACCCTTGTGTTAGTCACCTCACTTCTTTTCTCTTTGCTTCTTCCTTTTTCCCTCCTTGTTTCAACCAAATTTGGCTTCATTAAAACGCTAATGACTCCCATTATCGGACCCGCGGATCGATCCTGTTGGCGTTCACTTGAGCCTCGCCTAATAAGGTGCGATTAGTGTTGGTTTAATTCACTGAACCTCTGTGTATGTTTGTATGTGCGTGTCCTGCCATTACTCTGATCTCTATTGATTTTCTGTTTGGCCAGTGGATGCACAGGTGGACTTTTTCCAAGGATTTCTGTCTCTCAAACAGACTATTTCAGAATCACAGCAGCCTCAGTGGCAGCCACGGAGACAGAACAGTAATCACATGAAGAGCGTACTAATGACAGGAAAACTGATTATGCTCAAAACCTATTTTCCTTGTATCCCCTTTTCCTCTATTTCTCTCCCTGTGTTTTGTGCGTCTCTCCCTCTTCCAGTCTATGTTTTGCATTATCCCCACCAGTCTGCCTGTGGTTTTTGAAGTGTCAGGACAGGCATGGTAGCCTGGACCTCCATGGCTGAAGCATCCCAGAGGTTATAAGGATGTCGACACAGCAAATCACAGTTTGATGGTATTCCCATATGCTCCCAGCTGACCGGGACAGTCCATGCCAGAGTATACACGAGCTTGGCCCGAAGTGGTTTCCTAATAATTCTTTGGATTGGTTTTAGCCTTTTTAAAGAGGGCCAGATGGTTAGGTTTTGGACCATAAAACTTTTTTCTTCTGTTTTTTTTTCTATTTATGATTGAATTATGCTGGAATGAAGCATTAAATAATATCTAGATCCTATAGGGCCAACAAAAACATGGATAATTGTGAGTAGGAAGAAGGACTCCACCGGGAATATACAATATATACTATATATAAATGTGTATATTTCCAGTTTCCCAGTTTTATATTTGACTTTTTGAACCTGCAACATGCCATTTCACATCTTTAGAAGCAGGAAAATTTATTATTTAATTGGAATTCATGTAAGCTGCAGGAGCTCGGCTTCATTGCTATTTGCAGAGGTTTGAAGGTGCAACCAGCTTAAAATCTTCACATTCAATTGTTTCTCTTTACTGCGTGAATAATATGCGGTTTGATCTGTAATTTAATGGTTGCACTTAGTTTAAAGTCAGATTTCATCAGAAACAAACTGCTAAATGACTAATTTCAGGCAAAGTTAATGTAAAAGTAGTTACATTTACAGCCAGTAATTTAATGTAAATTCACGTTGGGTCAAATATCAGTTTATAAACTTAAATGTTCACGTGGTTGATATTATATTATCCACTTTAAAGGGTAGCTTATTCTTGAACAGTAATTGTCATACCTACCTTTTACCATGGCTTATTAAATGACGTATTTAAAGAAATGCCAGAGAATTAAAGTGACTGAGAGTGGAGCTTCAGACCTACTTTCTCTGTTTGATGTTATCTGAGCGTCTCTCACAGACGGGCCTCTGAGGATTCCCCTCTGAGGGCTGCGGATGATATTGTTCTCTGCGGTTTGCATCTGCTGGTTTGATAATCCAGTGATTTCGCCGTCAGAGGGGGATTCTGGGAGCGCAAACACGCAACAACACACGAACTCCTGGACTGTGACGGCAGCCATTGTTCCTCCCAAACAATGTCTTCACTTTGATGTCTGTGATGCTTGGCCGGTCGAGGGAAGTTTTTTCAATCTGTACTTTAGCACCAAATTCCCTCTCTTTCTCTCTGTTCTCCCCCCTCTGTCAGTCTTCACTACAAGAAACTAACTAAATGTTTTTAACGACTTTTATTCTCCATACGTAAAGTATATAATATTTAATATGATATGAAATGGATTTGTGGATTTTTGTAAAATAAAAAAGAATGTTTTCTTCCTGCATACACACATGCAGCATCAAATACACACTTGTATGATTAAAGTGAAGAGCTTTAAGCAAGTTAAGGTGAACAATTGCAATATTTATAAATCATAAAACCATCTCATAAAAACAGATTTGGTACTTCATTTATATCAATTAAATCAATTTTAATGCATGAATAATGTTTTTTTTTTCTAAATCCACAAACCTTCAGGGATTTTCAAGACCACAGTGTTATTAAAGAAAATGTATAGAATTAAAGGTTGGTTATAATGTGATAGGAAAACTATAAGGGAGTGTTTGCACCAGTATTACACTTTATGAGTACAGTATGACTGCAGATGTATTATACTTATATAGGAAATCCTTATAATAATGCTGCAAATAGATTAATTATATTCAACAATAAAAAGTAGTGCTTGCAGAAAAATGTAAAACATGACCAAGGCAATGAACCATCTTGCAGTATTTCTTTCTGTATTATATTATATTATGTTTGAATCAGGAGGACAGTTTAAGTTTTAATAAATGAGAAATCGGGCACAGGTTAAGTAGCTCGGAGGCAGGGACAAAAGCCAATTTCCTTTCTGCTTGTCATCTTTTGTGCCAAAGCCCATTGGAGGATTGAACCTGTCAATCAAGAGTCAAACCAGCATTTTGCCCCTGCAGCAAGACAATGGCAAAACCCTTTTTCAGGCTCAACCCTTTGAAGGGGATTTTAATGGCATTTTAGTGAAACAAAAACTGTCCATGTGAGACACAAAGCACAACATGCCACGACACATTGTTTTGAATGTAGCCTTTCCCTCCAAAAAAGGCTTTAATAATCAAGTTTTAATGTTTGTGGGTTAACATGGTTATGAATTTATTAATACTGTTGTATTATTTTCATTGATTGACTTAGTTTTTCTTAATTGTATTATTTTTAAATGCTATTAATATGTGTCTTATTATATGTTCTTTTATATTTTTGTATTAATGATTTTACGTCTTATGTAAAACAATAGGAATTCCCCAGCTGTTGAAAAGTGCTGTACAAATAAACTTGAATTTTATTCTCTTTGATTGTTTTCATAATAAAAATTAGAGCCCCGAGCTTTAAAAAAAAAAAAAATCCAGACCTTTTAAGATATTTTTACGGCGACTATAGGAAGAAAGAAAACTGAAAACAATGACAAAAAAATACAAAGTAAAGCACAACATATTCATAAAAATGTTACACACTGAAACCTGGAGATAAAACATAAAATCCAGAGGGCCAGAGGCGGAGGCCTGAAGCTCCTCTGTGTTGGACTCTTAGTCAGGAGTTTTGTGCCCCCTTCTGGCAGCAAGCACTGACCAGCTGATCGTGAGAGACAGAAAGGAGACACAAGCTGTACAAAGTGGGAATATCTCATGGCCAACAACCACCAATACACACACATTATTAGATTTAGTCTGCCAGTAGGACCATAAGATCCACAGCAGCTTCAAAGGGGCATTTCTCTCAATAACCTTTAAAAATATATCCGGTATTATTAAGCATACATAGACAATACAACTCCACATTCATTCTCATTTTTCTCACCAATCCGCCAAAGTCAACACGATTATCTCTTGAACCTAAATGACCAACTTCAACCCACAGCAGTACGAGAGTAAACACATGCACAGATATTGCTTAGCAGTGCGATACAGTCAGGAAAAGATGCCGCAAAAAAAGATAACATAACATAATCAGAAGCAAATCAGCCATTTCCCCTCTGTCACCTCCGTTACTGTGAGGCAGTCGACTCTCCAACTACACCTCCGTCGCTCTCAGTCACACCCTCCCTCTCCGTCTCGACTCCATAACTTGTCACATTACCCATTAATTTCCATGACAGATGCTGACGTTGCCTCTCTACCTTCCTCTCTCGCCGTATTTCTCCCCATTTATCTCCCCCTTTTTCTTTTTTCTCCTCACTTCACCTGCTCCCTCCTCCGCCTCTTCTCAGTCTTTCTGTCTCATCTTTCCCTCCATGTTTTTCACTCTTCCCATTCCCCGTCTCTGCTTTTATTCTTTCGTCATTACTTTCATTACCTTTCCCTGTCCTGACCCCCATATCTCGTCACACTCCCCATTAATTTCCATAAAAGAGATGCTGACTTTGCAGTCATTCGGTGTTGGTGCTGAGGGTGGGGTGAGGCGGCATGGGGTGTGTATTGTACGTGTGTCTCTGGGAATCGTCGCCATTAACGTGGATTTTAACTGGTGGGTGAGAGGAGGAGACGCACGGGTCAAACTTTTATTGTGACTGATGGCTTCCTATTAAAGGAACACTATTATCATGATGGAAAGAGACAAACAGGGAGAGGCTGGGAGGGAAAGAAAGAGGTAATGAGAGGAGAGAGGGGGTGATAAAAAAGAAAAAGGGAGGAAAGAGAAAGAAGAGAACACATAAAGGACACGGAAAGCAGGATCATGAGAGAATGGAGAAATAAAATAGGAGATGACGAAGAAGAAATAATTACAACAAGAGCTGGAGATGGAGAGCAGATAAAGAAAAGAGAAAGAGAGAAGAGGGAAAGTGAAACAAGAGGGGCAGGTGGAGAATATTAGAGAGTGACAGATGAAGAGTAAAGAAGAAAAAGGCGGAAAAGAGATGCAGAGATGTAGATTGTGAGACAAAAGACAAGAGATGAAAAGAGAGAAAATGAGCTGGAAAAAAAGGTTGTTGTCATTGTCACGGCCCAAATAGAAACAGATGAAGAACCAGGAAAAAAAAAAAAGAAGAAGAAGAAGAAGAAGATGGTCACTGACTTGTAACGCAGCAGATTATATGTGAAGCTCTGCTCATATAAATGAGAGAGAAGAAGAAAGTGCAGAGAGGAGGGAGGAGAGAAGATTTATTTCTCAAGCCTGGAGACTACAACTACAGCTACAAAGAGCACAAAGAAGAACTGTAATTTTTGGGATGAAAAGATCCTTTAATCTGCCTGTTAATGCAGGGACGGAAAAGTCACTCGTGCAGTGCGACACAGTGTGTGCTGGTGGTTTGACATTAAATAATGAGATTACAGGAATTTCTCAGAGATTTCTTTACCGCGATACCCCTCCCCTCAATATCTCTTGGTGTATTAGTGCATTGTGGGCAAGGCTGTAAATCAATGAGCAGGAATAATGGCAAATATTGAACTTTTACATGATTTTTGCATCAATGTGATGAAATAAATTGATTTGCAAAGGTATTTAATTTGCTGGATTCGCTCGAAAGGCCTCGGTCCTAAAATATTTGGTAACTAGAGCTGCAATGATGAACAGAAAAATAATTGGCAACTATTGTGATAGATTAAGTTTTTCAAGCAGAAATAGTGAAATAATTCCAATATTCTCAGATTTTAGCCCCTGAAATGAGAGGATTTCCTGCTTTTCTGTGTCATAGACTAAAATATTTTTGAGTCTATGACAAACATTTGACGTCACGTTTGGCTCCATTTTTAATGACAATTTCTTATCTTCAAAATTATGGTCAGATTAATCAATAATACAAATATCGGTAGTCGTAGCCCTAGTGGTGACACAGAAAAACTCAGGGGAACCGTCTCTGAGCTCTTCAATAATGTGCTGCGATAAACTACTGAACGCGTTTACAGTGACCTCTGAAACCATCGGGCCTGAAACCTTTACATGCAACTATATGATAATAATCAACTATTTTCATTGATCTCTACTGGTTCATTGTTTGTTTGGTTTATAAAATGTGTGAAAACTGTGAAAATTGCACACCCAAATTGACCGAAAGCCAAAAAAAACATTGGATTTGCCATCGGAAGAGAACGACAAGCTGGAACCAGAGACTTTTTGGCAAACAAAACAAATTTGGAAAATAAAAAACAAATGTGTCTTCAGAAAATAATGTTTTCCAATTCCAATCCAAATGAGGTTCAACCTTCGTGAAATTGTTACTAGATTTCCACCCCCGTGGCTCTGCTCACAGCCGGGCGGCGGCCCAGCGACGGACGGGTCATACTGTTTTTGTTGTCGCCGCGTGCAAGCAGGAGGGTAAACAAATCCAGTTTTAATAAGAGCTTGTAGCTCATAATCCTCAGCCGCCAGCAGGTGAGGGCCAACATATGGGGCGAGACCACGACGAACGGGCAGCACGAACACACACACGCAGCCGCACACACACACGCACGCACACACACAGCAGCTGTCACTTGTTTTCCGAGGCAAGACCGATCCAACAAGAACACCGTGGGTCTTGGGGAGCTTCGCCAAGAGAGGAAGGAAGGGAAAGGTGGGAGAGGGAGGAGGGGAGGGCGAGATATATTAATGCAAACGACAGAAGGTGAAGAAAGGAAGGATTTTCTCTTTCCAATTTAACTCCATTTGTTGTAACCACCATTACATTTTCTAATACAAGCTGATACTTTACACAAAGTACTCCATGGCTATTATAATTGGACATGAAGCGAAGTAATAGCACAATATTTTACTGTGTGGGAGTGCGTTTTAGCTCGACTAATTTACCACTTTGCTGTTTTGTAAACATAATGCGTTTGACTAGTGGGACTTGTTCATGGTTACTTTGCCCTAGTGTGCTTTATAGCGATAAAATGCTTTCAGCGAGGGGAGAAAAAAAAAATCAATTTCCCCCCTGACCGATTTGGTTACACACGACATAAACACAGGCGAGCTCGCTGTTGTCTTGTTTTTACCTACACAACACACTTTTTGTTTTTTTTGAGGTTTTTACTAATCAAAAAGGTTGTTTTCACAGCCAATAGAGGTTCAGTGTTTTCAGTTTGAACATGGAAACGAAGCCAAAGCGGACGCTTTAATGATTTTATGTCACATAGTGTGTGCGTGTCCTCTTTTCCACTACATGTGTAACAGGAATTGGCTGCAGGAGCCACTCAGTCTGGTTTACATCTCTGCTTTCTCTTTCCTTTTCTTGCTTTCGCATACTGTCTGTCATCACTCTCTTCTTTTCTCCTCCCCCTTTTTGTATTTCCCCATATTCTTAATTTCGTCCCTCTTTGGTTAACTCTCTCTTTGTCTGCCTCTCCGCTCTCTTTTTCATCTGCCTCCTCTCTTTCCCTCTCCTCCATCGCAACCCATTTCTGCTTCTTATGAACTGTGAAAAATGATTGTCTGCAGGATGAAGTGGACAGAATTCGCCGAGCGTAATGGCCTGACAAAATGAATCGCGGCCTTCCTCACCATCCATCACCGCTCCGAGGCGACTGCGGTTAAGATCTGTGAAGGTGCTGGCTTATTGATTACTAGTTGTAACTACAAAGTGTCTGATTCAGTGTTTGTAGCATGGCAGGGTGGAGGAGGGGTTAGGGGAAGGTGGTTGGTGGTGGGTGGAAGGGAACGCAGGCAGCTGTAGCACTCTCAAAAATCCTCTTTTGATAGATTTTAAATGGTGAAATATTGATTTCTGTCCGGTCCAAGGCCTGGCTGAGGAGGCCGCAGCCATTTGTCGGAGGTATAATGCCGGACACCCAGTTCTGCTGGCCACCATCAGTCATTCTGACACCGGGAAAAATGAGATAGGAAGGAAAAAAGGGGGAAAAGAAAGGGGTTGGGGAAGAGGAAGAGGAATAAATCAGTGGTTCAGCCCTTTACCTTCATCACTTCGGGTTCAACCTCCTACATGTGACGCATCCTTAAAGCACAGGCTGAATTATGGTAATTATGAATATTCTCATGTTTAAAGCTCTGGCTCTTTTCAGTGGTTAGAATAACAACAACGCCCGCAAAAATACAGCGCACAATAACATCGACACCCTCCAAACTTTACTCATTATCTGGTATTTGGTGAAAGTGCTGGGACTGTGGGGGGTGGGGGGTGAGGTGCAGGGTAATGACCTACTAAGAGAGCAGACCATGAAAAGGTGATTATTGCTCTTAATTGCTGTCTACAGAGGCAGCAGAAATGCAGGCAGGTAGCATTAATCTACATTAAAGACAGTGGAGACAGCGCGCAGAGCGCTTTTCTGCTGATTCACACTTATTTAAGGCTGCGTGTTGTTACGCTGATAAGCTTGAATTAATAGTAGTTTTATAATGCAGCGCTACAAGAGGGGGGTCTGCAATTAACTCATTGTGGTCTGAGCCTCACACACGCAAAGAGACGTTGTGGTGCAGGCAGATACAATACACAGTTTTCTTTTCTGTGCCTTTAAACCAAGCTAGAGCTGCAGCGATTAGACGAGCAACGGAAAAATAATCGCCATATATTTTGATAATCGATTCACCGTGAGAGTACATTTTCATGCAAAGATGTCAGAAAATTCAGTTTCAGCTTCTCAAATATGATTTGAGATTTCCTGCTTTTCTCTGTTTTATATCATATTTAAGTGAATATATTTGGGTTTTGGACTGAAAAAACAAGACATTTAAAGACATGATGTTGGACTTTGAGAATCTGAGATGTAAATAATACACAATTAATCGAGAAAATAATCAACTAACACACTGCAGTCATGCTGACCTGATGGGTACGTAAATGAGAAGGGTCAATAGGGGGTCAGTAGGTTAATCTGACCCTGGTCTGATGAAGCAGTTCTAGGCTGAACTGAGGCATTATGGGTACTTTTAGATTTCATCATCTTAGTGTTTGTGATATCTGGAGGGTTTGGTTTTATGTGAGCTTACCACAGAAAATATCAGCAATAGCTCTGGACTAGGAGACAACGGTATATATTCTGAAAAAATAAATGTATTTTATAATGTTACGTGAAAGTATTCTACTTTAATATCATTTTCATATTCTTTGAATCTTTTAAACACAAAACATTTGTGAAATCGAGGAAATTCTATTCGTTCCAATTTTGCAATTCAATCCATCATAATTTACAGTAAAACCCTACCGAGTGCGATGCAATGTTTTGGTCCCGAGAAAAAAAAAACCTGAAATTAGGTCGAGAGCAGGTGGTGAGAGCGCCACCCACGCACCCTCCACATGTAACACACACACACACACACACACACACACACACACACACACACACACA